>JAUCMX010000020.1:14163172-14328172 GCA_033459395.1 Hemibagrus guttatus
CTTACACCCACCTCTTTGCCTTATCTTCTGTCTATTACCATGAGATTTTTGAGAGAACTAACCAAACAACACTTATGTTGAAGTGAAAGTAACCTAGCATGACTAATAACAGTACAAATCATCCACCATTAACGTTTTTCAGCTCAGGAGTGTTTTAGAGAAACCTGCTTATAATGCTAATGTCATTCAAAATGAAAGGAAGCTAGCATGATGAACAATAAATGCAGTTTAGCCTACTTCATCTGCATTTGCATCTGCATCTGCATTAGCGTCCATCAGCAGTTTTCAGAGAATAGTACCCAAATGATGCTATTGTTTCTCTCAGTGAAAGCAACCTAGGGTGACTAACAATGATATAAATTAGTATAACGCCAACAACCACCATTAGCTTTTTCCAAAACAGCAGGTTTTCTAGAGAAGCTAAATGAAAGAAAGCTAGTGTGACTAGCAGTGAATGCATTTTAGCCTCCTCCTGCATCTTTGCATTAGCTGTTTTTGTTGAATAGAAACCAAACAATGCTAATCTTTCTCTCAGTTTAAATCAGTTTAATGCTGTCTTCCACTTTTAGCTTTCACTCAAGCAGTGTTTTGAGAGAAATAATCAATGTTTATGTTTCATACAGTGACAGAAAGCTAGCATGACTAGCACTATGAGTGGTTTTGTCTCTACAACTAGCTTTTGTTTATTATCAGACATGTTTTGGGGCAAAAAACAAAACAATTCTAAGGATTCTCACAAAGAAAAGAAAGCTAGGGTGGCTAGAAATAACTTTAATGTGCAGTTCCTTTAGGTTTCATTAATAGTAGCAGGGATTTGAGAGCAATATTCCTTTAATGTGGAGCAAAGACTATTGCAGACAGTATGTGACATTTGTGTGTGTGTGTGTGTGTGTGTGTGTGTGTGTGTGTGTGTGTGTTTGTGTGTGTCTTCATAACTCACTGTCAGTGTTGTGATAAATAATAAGCCTGCCTCAAACTGTTTTATGAATGTTATTACAAAAATATTTTTATTTTGTTCCTCTGTCTTCTAGCTTGTGAAACTCTAATGATAATTAACCAAAGCACAGCTTTTCCACTGGCATTGTTGCCTCCATTATGTGGATTTCAGTAATATGCTGTTGTATATTTTTTTTCCTATTTATAAAGAGCAAGTTTCATTTCCCCAAGGCCATAATACCTCATTGACTTTTGTGCTTTTTCCTCAAATGTGTTGCATACACTAGGCGAAAACGACGAGGTGGCATTTTTAAAAAGAAAAAAAAACCCAACAAAAACAAAAAAACGATTAGCTTTGTACCTATTGGCAAAACCGGTCTAGCGTGAAAAGATGAATGACAATCCGTGCGCTTGAATATGGGAAATTGAGAAAGAGAGAGCAGGTGAACGATTTAGTGCCTGGAGAGAACCTTTTATCAACGTCAGAACATGGGCTCAGTATAGCAGTTACAGTGTGTGTATGTGTGTGCTGATGTAGCTCTTTGGCCATCATTATTGTACAGTGGACAGCCTGACCTGCTCTAATTAAGGGCATAGGATGAGAATTTATACAGTGATGCTGCTGGTTAAAGCTGGCCAGAGTTTCTTTAGCTGTAAATATGACTTCCCTGAGCATGCCAGTAAGTAGGTTGACAATGCAATATTGTCCCTAGGTGTTTGTAAATGAGTGTGTGAATGACTATATGCACCAAGTGCTTCCTGTGATAGGCACTGGATCCACCGTAATTCTGACCAGAATGAAGTGGTTACCTAAGATGAATGAATGATTGAATGAATTGAGTTAATTACTGGCTGGAGATGAATGAGTGGACATTGAACTCATACCAGGGCAGATGGGGTCAGAGGGCAATATGGGGGTCAAATTCCCATTGTTATTCTATAACAACTTGTTCATGAACATGAATGTGTCTAAACTTTTGAGAGCCCTGAGCTATGTCTTACTACAGCAAGCTACAGTTACAGCTTCAAGTTGTGTCATGGCATTCAGAAACATATGAAACATCAAGAGTGTATTAGGTTAAAAAAAAATTTGTAGAGCTGAAAAATCCAGTGACAAGGTAATTAGTGCTGAGACATGCTGATGGTAGCAAGCGATGGCTTTATTTTCAAAGTATTGTTTTTCAGAAGTCAGAGGAAAAAAATCATTGCTTTTTCATTTCAGGAGGATAAACCAGCAGTAATAGGCAGAAAGCAAAACACCAAACTAGACCAAACTAGAGGTTGCAGCATCTGCTGTCTGGGTGTAGATCAGACACTAAAAGAGAGTTGAGTTTGTCTTAAAGTATGGGAGAGAATTGGTTCCCTGCTTGATAAATTGAGATACATTTACAGCATTTGGCAGACATCCTTATCCATAGCAATTTACATTTATTTCTTTTGTTACACATCTGTGGGTTAAGAGCCTTGCTCAAGGGCCCAACAGTGGCAGCTTGGTGGCCCAGGGATTTGCGCTCACAACCTTCTGATCAGTAGCCCAACATCTTAGCCACTAAGCTACCACTGCTCCACAACCCAAACCACTTTTCTGGGTCTGCATTTGGACCAGAGTCTAACAGTGGACTCTCTGATTTAGTCTATCACGATGAAATGGACATGCTCCATGTTCCCAGGCTGGTCCATTGTCCACCTCTGGGTACGCTGTGTGACTTCTAATATAACAGTGATCACTGTGCTCTTGAGTACTTAGTATAGTGTGTTAAATGTAGTAATCTGGCAGTGAAACACAATCCATTCAAAGCATGAAGTTGAGCTGTTGGTTATTCTGGAATGTAATCTTAAAACTGGTGTTTTTTTGTGAGATATTAAACTACCAAATAACACAGAGCTGATGAACTATCATTCTTTTGGCTCAAATGAGTATCACATTAGTTCGATTTTGATTGTGTAGCACTTTTAACAATAGCAGTGCTACAGAAATCAAATTTTTATATCAGTTGTCTTATACCTGGAGACTATACCAGGGGAACCCTGGACCAATCAGAGAGCACATATTACAGACAATTCAGAGATGTCAGTCAGCCTACAGCACATGTTTTTGGACTGGGGAAGGAAACCCGTGAAGAACGGGGAGAACATGCAAATTCTGTGAACATAGGGAGGAGACAGACATAAACCACTCAACCCTGGAGGTTGCTAACCACTAAAATTACCATGCCACCGGTACAGAAATCCAGATTCACATCCCTAATCAAAAAGTCAGAGGTGATATGACATAAGGAAGGACCTTTGAGTGGACTCAAAAAGGAACTCATGCTGTTCTAGGTTTCACTGGATAATAAGATTATAAATCTTTACAGTATACAGGTGTAAAAGAGTAAAGATAAGCAGTCCTAAGTGTGCTCAAATGTTGTCCAGTAAGTACAGAGATGAGCACAAGACAGTCGTTATGAGTACAGCCGCAAATCCGAAGTATCCAGGTGATTAATCAAACAACTGTTCATGCGCCTAATGACCATCTTTCATTTGCCTCCCGACACGCCATCATACCTTCCTCATCCATCTGTGCTTTCATCATAATCATCTATCGCCTTCTGACTCTCACCATTCCTGCAGATGAAGAGGAGGAACCTGGAGCAAATCACTTCATTCCCTATCAGTCATCAGTTGACCCAGAAGCAGGTGTGTCCTCCTGAGACTCCTCCCACTTTCATTCTGCTTTTTCCACGTTTTTTTCCATTTACACTTCCCGAAAAAGTGCTGTTTTAAGAAAATCTGTCCCTTTCGCCTATTTTTAGATGTATACTGGCTCAGTGATATCTGCGTAGGAGACACATTTGCACGCACACTATGTTGGAGTAGGGCTTTGTTTTTTCCAGCAGATTGCTCTTTTTTCATCCTTCCATCTGCTTGCATTGCTCTCTGTCCTTCGTGTGTCACATGATGGCGCTTTTTCGAGTCTGCGTCTCTCACTTCAGTGCCTACACACACTAGTGCCTCTGCGCTGCTTAGGTCAGCTGTTCTAGGCGCTATGGACTTTTAGCGTTTATTGACAAATACACACCAGCAATGACATTTTATTGTCAATATGAATTATTCCAGCACAATGAGAGAACATAGATACGCTCCTGGGAACATGCGTAAACATGACTAGGCTTAAGTTTGGACTAAATTCCAGATGTTTTGGAGAAAAGAGCTAAAATGGGACCTAGTGGTATGATGTGCATTTTGTGTCTCTGACCGTTTAGTAAAATAAAAGTCTAAGCTAGGTTAAGGGGCTGTTAAAAAAAAGGGTTTTGAGTGTCTTCTGTGCTCAACTTGTCATTCTGTGTATTAAAGACTGTGAGGGGAAACCGGCAACCAACGGGAGGAAAGGCAAGTGTTGGGTGAAGTGTGAAGTGTGGATTGCAGTGGATCTACTTGCACATGTTTAAATTGTACAAATGCCTTGAACTGAAGTGTGTGAGCATGTGTGTGTGCGTGTATGTGTGTGTGTGTGTGTGTGCACTCTACCTTATTTTATAGATTTAGGTCAGTCCCTGGTTTGATTGTTTTTTTTTCTACATTCATCTCTCTCTCTCTCTCTCTCTCTCTCTCTCTCTCTCTCTCTCTCTCTCTCTCTCTCTCTCTCTGTCTCTCTCACTGTGTTCCTTGGTTTCTGAAAGCAGATGATGTTTTCAGTGAATATATCTCAAACATCATTGCTTTAACTCTGCCTTGCGCAGTGAAGTGTGCAGTGCTATTACAAATGTAAAGTGCCATGCATTCTCTAAATGGCAATCAAACCCAGATACACTTTATTTAGACCGAAATAACTGACACGTACTACACACAGTGTTCATTTTACATTTAAAAGGATTAGAGTTAAAGGAGCAGTTTGTCATTTTTATGACTTGCAATCGCATTGTTCCTTTCTATCAGTTATTATCATATGCTACAAGAGATCTTTTTTTTTTAAAAATGGCACAAAATGGTAGGGATGGATAGCTCAGTTCTTAGCTGGGGTTGGAGATCAGTTCTGGGCCAGTAAAAAAAATGTTAAAAAAAACAAACAAAAAAAACATTTCCAGATTCATTTAATTCATTTAATTTCATTGCAAAGCATTGTAAAAAAAATAAAAAATAAAAATAAAACAAAAACGCATTCAGACGTTTCAGACTGCATCTTTAAAGTCATAATATTTCATAAAATATTATTTTATTTTATTTTATATTAATTTTTTTATGTATATTCTAACCTAAATGTTTTTCAGATTATAGCACTGTAAATTATGACATTTTTATTTGTCATCAAATGACAAATACCTTAATTTACCAGTTGTGATGAAATTACAATGATTTTAATTTTACTGAATTGAATATTTTATTAAATTTAAATATGGTTCAAGCCATTCAATCTAAATTGATTTTGATTTTATAAATTATTTTTTACACTTTATTTTTCTTCACAATTCCATAAACCACTGGCTGGACCGGACAGAAAATTAATAGCAAATTTAAAGCTAATAACCTTTACTCCAGTACTTATTGAAAATTATGCTGTAAGATAAATGCAACTTCAACCCGTTCTCCGCTCCATGCTGCATATATTTCTGTTGCAGTTACAATATTTGACCAGTAGATGGAGCAGAATGCTACACTGAAAGGAGCTGTTCACTCTTCCGCAGTGCTGAACTCCTAATACTCACCTGCGAGTAGTACTTAATGACAATCAGCGCCAATTTTAATTGCAGTGTCACCACATGGCATCTGTTTGAATTAATTTGTAAGAAATTGATTGAGCAGTGATTCACTCGCATAACTAACTCGGGAGCTGTGATCTTTTAGAGCGACGATGCATTGCATGACTGTTACTATGCCATCGTTCAAAAAGCAGATGGTTCCGTTCTTAAAGGTTGACGAAGCTAAATCAGAGAGGGGATTATGTTAAACTGAAAATTTAAGAGAGAAAAAAGCATGCACACTGCTGAACACTACATACATATTGTGGGTTTTTTTTCTGCCTATGTTGTGAATACTGATTATGCATCATACAGAGGTGACGTGGGAGGACCAGAAGCACATGCACAATGGTTTGGTCCACCATAACGGCTGTCCGCCGCCTCGGGTTCCACCAGGTTGGTCCTGCCCTGACTGGACCTCTGCTTCTTGTGTGTGCTTTCATTTTCTTTTCTTCTCTAAATCTTTTTACATCTAACAATTACCAAAAAAGAACCATAAAGGATTACACATATACTCTACATAAAGATGTACTGTATACGCATGCATACTGTATACCTGAAAGTTTCGTGTTACTTAGACTAACAGCTTCTAAACACAATTTTATAAATAACGCACAAAGGGAATTGCAGTTGTATGACATATACCTTAATATTGGCCTATTTGTTATAATAAATGACAGATATAAGTGCATTTCTTTGTAAACAGAGCATTTCCAGGCCAGAAGAATGTCAACAAAAGCTGAATCTAGCTACATCACTGACACAGAAGCATTGAAAAGCACAGTTTTTCTAAACTTAATCTTTGATTTTAGATATTTATCACAGACATTTTAGACTGCAACTTTGAAGTTTAGAATCTTTAGAGGGGAAAAAAACAAAAAAGAATGCATTTCTTGGAAAAAAGGATCATAAATGAAAAACATGAATTTGACCAGAGATATTAGTAAAATTGCATAAATCTTTGAGCTAAATTTATGTTTAATAGGTATGAGTTTGAGCTTATAAATTATTTATTTCCTTTTTTTTTTTTCACCCTTAACCCATGACCCATGGTGCTGTTGTTTTTTCTTTTATAAAGAATTATATTCTTGGGGAAAGTTGCATTTTTGAGCCAATCTTTAAAAATAGTAAGCTTCAAGATGCAGTTGTTCACTGAAAAAGGCACGGTTGCCAGATTGTGCCTCTAAACTCCCACTGCCTGAGCTGTGGAAAAAACAGAATCAGAAATGAAGGCTTGTGTAGAGAGAGTTCTAAGGACATTTTACTCTCACATTGATTTGGCGATCCAAAAAGATCTAGAAGTGAGGCTCAGTATGGAGCAGTGCTGAAGCGTGATGCTGAAGAAAGTGCTGGAACAAAGACAGCCTGCGAGGGGAAAGTCACGAAGCAGTCAGACCTGCTAGAACGTTGAAGTAGTACAATTAAAACCCGTGGCTAATCAAAGACCGACAGCCACATCAAAAGATAACGGTGCAAAAAACAAATTATGATGATTAAATTATTTAATTAAACATATTCGCCCAATGATTCTTAGAAATGAGTAGTGATTGTACATATACTCTAAATAAAGAGTGGTATCAAGGAAGTGTTAACTCAGTGCTTAAGTCATGGGACTACTGATGGTAAGATTGTGAGGTCGAATCCCAGCACCCCCAAGATATGACACTGCTGGCCCCTTGAGCCAGGCCCTTAACCCTAAATTGCTCAGTTGTATAAATAAGATAAATATAAGTCGCTCTGGATAAGGGCATCTGCCAAATGCCTTAAATTTAAATGGTATAGACATGAGAGTCTGAAGGAAATGTATCCTTCAGAATACATATCTCAAGTCAGTTTCAAAAATTGTGTGTGCGAGATACCGAACCAGACGATTCTGAAAATTCTCTTATGTTTATTTTATTTATAAAAGTACAAACTTTTCCATCTGTTGACTCTGGTGCAGTACTCCCAAACTAGCGCCCTGTTAAATTTAGTGTTGAGTGCAAAAGTTAACACATCCTTATTTCCAAATTCCAAAGAGCAGACCATTAAACACACACACATGCACACACACACACATGCACACACACACAAAACCTACAAAACTTTAATTGCTGCAGTACACAATCAAACTATAACTCATTATAATGTGATATTTGATACTATTTCACAAACTTTGCTTTGCAACTTGCTCTTCTATATTTTTTTTATTTCTTATAAAAATGAAATATTAGCTGGAATGGAAGTAAATCTTGATTTAAAATCTTAGCCATGTCTGTTCCGTTGACACATTTTGACTAGTAAAAAAAAGTGCACCTTTGCGAACAGATGCTGCAGAGAAGCACAAGATCATCCTGATTGTCAGCATTTCTGTGTCACCTGAATCTGTGCTGCAAGAAGCTCTCAGTTTTTATGCAGTTAGAGTGCAGCTGAATGGGGCATTGGTGGCTCAGTGGTAGGTTTCTCGCCTATCATGCAGAAGGCCCGGGTTCAATTCCCAGCCAATGCCTCAACCCCAGCCACTGGATGCAGTGCCGGTCCCAAGCCCGGAAAAAAATGGGAGGGTTGTGTCAGGAAGGGCATTCGGCGTAAAAACATTTGCCAAGTTGTTGTGCGGACCAGTCCGCTGTGGTGACCCCGAACAGGACCCCAGAACAGCAGCCGAAAGCAACTTCAGAGTGCAGCTGAATACTAGAACTGATCACGTTAGTCTAAAGTATGCAGCTTGTGATCATGATTGCGTGCATCGCATAAACGTCTGTCATCTTTATTTTATTAGGTATTAGGTGTGCTGTTCTGCTTAATTGAACCTTGTTCCCTTGCTTGTGCTTCGACACAGAAAACAAATTGATTTGCGAATGAAAGTGTTCCTCTGGGCTACACGCTTTCCTCGCTGTGCCATTTTGCCTGCTGATTACAGTTATCTCGTCCTGTTCCGAGGATTTTTTGAGGAGCTGAGTCAGTGCTCGGGAAAATCTTCTCCGAGACTGAACTCGATGACATGATCTCAGTGGCGTCAGTATGGACATAGAAACAATTGGATCATTTTGAATGGAAATTTTAGGGTTTAGCTGTTGAATGTGCAGTTTCAATGTGTTGCCATGGCGATTCCGGAGAAACCACACTTTTCAGACCGAACTCAAATTCACTCATAAGTCAGTTCACTGAAGGTGAAAGGACACAGAAATATGCTTTTGATTCAGATTATTTTAATGCTCCAAATTTATCTAGACAAAATATGACCTGTGAAGTCATAAGTCATGAGCCAATAAGAACCAAGTGGGCAGGCATGCGAGACCTGGTGCTTTCTTACTGCCATTACATATAGAATAGCATTGAAATATCAAATTTTTTGGGGTCTCGACATGCCATATACGGGTGTGCGTCTGAACACTGGTATGAAGTGATGCCAAAATGTCTCAGATGCCCTCTAGTGGTCGTCTGTAGTACTATTTTTTAACACTACCCTTCATTCCTATGTAAATGAAAGGAAAACAAGGCAAATGTAGACATTTTTGTTACATCTTTACAAATTCTATTTAGGAATAGTGGTGTATCTTTTTTTAACAAGCTTAGCTGACCTTGATATTTCCCCCATAAAGATATCTGTGTGAGTTATTTGATGCTAAATGAATGAGACCCTTCGGTAAGTAATTCGAATTCTAGACTGAAAAAATTAAAGATAAAATGTATGTAAGTTCAAGAGAAATAAAGGTGCAAAGATTTCACTCCTAGCGATGTTTGTTATCCTGCCGTAGCATGTTGGCTCCCATGATTAGAAGCGCACTGTGCTCGGCTTATGATTTATGATAGCTCCAGATAAAAGCAGAGCTCATCATTACTATATCCTGAAAAGTGGAATTAAAAAAATACAAACTTACCAGTGTAAGCAGAATCGGGTTGTACCGAGGGATTTGAATATGCACAGGCGAAAGTGGTGTCCAATTAGTGTCATGCATCGCCTAAAGGACCACTCGCAAGTGTGTGTGTGTGTGTGTGTGTGTATGCGTCTGTGTGAGCTATTGTTCTCCACATTTTCTTTGTTTAGATTTTTTTTTTGTAGCAGGTTTTGCTTCCACAGAGTTACACAACCTTTCTTGGCTGGAGCGTCTTCCTCTCCTCTCTTTTACGCCTCTATCCTTTTTTTATTCTATCCTTCTTTCTTCAGGTCTCTTGGGCTCCGTGTCTTCATTTGTGCTCCCTCTATTAACATCATTTCTTTAACGTTTCCAGAAGATTCTTCGTCAGAAAGTCACTGCTGTCACCTCTAAACTCTGCCCCATTTTGTGACTTTTCCCTTTAATTTTTGTTTGTGTTACTATTGTTGTTGTTGTTGTGGTTGTTGTATTATTACTCTTTTTTTCTTTGTATCCTAACCTCAACATATCTTTTAACACTCCTTCTCAACACACACACACACACATACACACACACACACACACACACACACACACACACACACACACATGCTCTTACATCCATGTCCTCTGTGTTTGTGTATTGTGCGTGCGTGTGTGTGTGTTTGTGCGTGTGTGATGTGACCCCACCACCCCCTTAACGACAATAACCCCCTTCAGAAGACATGGAGTCGACCACACGGACAAACTCAGGTCTGTCTTCCCTTCTTCTCTGCTCCTTCTTTACTTTCTGCACCTCTTCTTCTTCTTCCTCACTCATACCCATTACTGCTTCAGCTCAAATAGGATCTGAAATGAGTGTACATGTGTGTGTGTGTGTTTGTGTGTGTGTGTGGCCACAGTCTCAGCTGTCTGATCACACACAGTCTCACTCATCTGGCTGTACATCTGGAACTTGTTTGATTTGATTTGATGTAATATACAGCTTTAATAGGCACATAGGCAGATGAGATATAGCTGAGAGCTTTCTTTAACAAAACTCAGTTCATCCTGACATATTCTGGAAAACCACATAATTAGACCTTATTAAACATGTAAGGAAAACTGTACGGCTTTTTGTGCTGTACTCTTCTAAACCCTGCTTTTAGCCCAGGGAGAGGAACGTTTCACACAGGTTATTTAGAAACAGTAATTTAGCACTGCTTTTTACCTGGGGTTATGATACCCTGCTCCGAAGCTTTTGTGGAGTTAACTACATAATACGGTGCCAAAAGTGTACTATGTGAAATGATGTGGTGTTAGAATGTTATGATTCGGCGCTTTGTAAAAGAAACCCAATCAGAAACTAAACAGCGTGTGCCCCATATCACATGAAACCCATCACGTAGCAGCACTTAACAAGGCAGCAAAATACTGAACATGATGAAAGTTGGATAAGGCCAAAAAAAGATAGCAGATTGATGCTGCTCTGATGCTGCTGACACTGATGCTGCTCGGGTGCAGAACGGCAGACTCGAACCTTTTTTTCCTCATTGATGTGAAACCGTGAATGAAGCCGTTATTTAAAGTGGTTTATCCAGTCAGGTTGTTGACCGTGCAAATATGCTAATAAGAAGAAGATTAAGCCAGGGTTTGGGAATGTACAGTGTAAAACATCAGATTAGGAAGAGCCAGGATTCATTGTTAACCCCGGGGAAAATATGAGCAGTGAAAGAAAATAGTGAGTAAAAGTGAAAGCAAAGAAAATAAGCCAGGATTCTGTTTAGCCAGAGTTTCTAACGACCCAGGATGAAAAGGCCTTATTATAGCTTTAACAAGTTAGACAAATGACTGCCTCATTTTGTTATACAGTAATATCATAACACTTTTTTTCCTTAATCGGAAGCATACATTGTTATATATGTTTTGTGTTTTTCCACTGCGCAAAACCCAAACTTTTAGCACTAATCCAGTGCGAGTGAAGTCATTTGTATGCAGTTTACTTAAACGTTTAAAGGGATATAACTGTTATACAGTGTGATGGTGTGAAATTTACTGAAAAAGAAGTCCATGAAGTGTTTCATTCCATTCATATGACAGTGGTTTGCCAATGAGTACCATTTTTCCAAAATGACACCATACTTTTTTTTTTGCTTACCCGTTTATAGTTGCATTTAATGCTGTGGATGTTAGTACTTGTCATCAGTTATGTTATAATCAGTCCTTCTAGGATTTCAAATATTTTTGTGGCCAAAAACGCTTGATTTTGGTGCAGTTTGTGATTGTAAATCGGACAATAAATTAGTAAAGTGTCCCGTGGTGAGATTGAAACACAGAGGCGGATTCAAGTGCAGGTGGAGTAGGATTTAATAAGTACAGTGGCAAAAAAATTAAAACAGTTGAAAACATAGGGCAAAGTCGAAACCGTAAAAGAGGCATAGGTCGAGCGAACAGACTATGACAAGAACGTGGAAAAGAGGAAACAGAAACTATGGTCAATTTCACAAGAGCTAAACATGGATTGAGACTATGGGTGAAAGAAAAACTACAAAACAAGGAAGAGGAAACAGGAAACAAGGCTTGGTACAGTGCAAGCGCGAGGATATAACACTGATGCTTCCTGTTAAGGATGCAACACACAAGGGTTTAGATACCTGGACAAATTAAAGGGAAAAACACAGAATAGAAACATTAGGGCAACAACCAATGACAGGATGAGGCGGAGACAAGACATGAAACAAAACAAAGGCATTTGTCCAAATAAACCAACAGAAGAGCAGAACATAAGCAGAACATATGTGGAAATGGACTTGTGCTATTGGAGAGATGGAGATTCATGACACCAAGCATATTAAAACTCATTAAAACTGGTATTAATGTTCATGGCAACGATGTCGATTGACTCTCCGTACTGTGACTGTTCTAACTGTTTGTCAGTTCGATGTAAAATGAGCTAGAACTAAAACCCTGAGTTTATTCAAGTACAGTTTTTTAGTTAGTTCTTGTGTTGGAATGTGCAGTGGAAAAACAGCCTTCGCTTTATTAGCTATAACACATCTTAAAAAAACATAAAAACCCTTGCAACAGTGAGTCATTTCATATTTCATTTCTAATTTCATATGAGAGATAATATCAGTAATTCAGTAGTTATCTGACACAATGAAATAAATAGAAATAGAAAAATAAATCCATCTGAATATCATCATAGATTCCTTTTGTAAGAATCCAGATATGATCCTAGTCATAAAGAGTGTAATGTATCTATCAATAACAGCCATAATGTTTCTAAAAGCCTCCTTTGATTTGCTGAATAATTTCTTTATGGAAAGAACTTTTGCTGCTTTTGACCTCATTAGCAAAATCTCTACAGCTTTTCCCAGAGCTCCACACTTCACCCTCTCAGCTCCATGTTCCTGACCTAATCTTTGTTTTGCTTTATCCTGTTACACTGTAATGACCATACAGAGTGCCAATGGATAGATTATATTAACCTCCATCAGGCTTAATATAATCAGCTTTCACTCATGAAGTCAGTGGTCACGAAAGAAACCCGGCTTCATGTCAGTATCATCAATCAGTCAGTTTGAGTGAACTGCTGATATTTCTTCGTTATCCTGAGGCATGTGAGATTTCTTGACATTGTTTTTTGTCTAATTTAGGCTGGAATCTCATTAACTGCTTTGTTTCCCCTCTTTTTTTCCCTCCAACTTGCTTTCACATCACCATCTTTATATACGCAAAGTAGAAAGAGAGAAAACGAGTCCAGAGAACAGAAATGAAGGTAGGCCAGATGGGTTTTTTTTTTGCGTCACTGATGCCAAAAAAAAAAGAGATTTCCGATGAGGAAATCGAGCCAGAATGTCATTTTAATGAAACCATAATGAAAAAGACGGCGCAATTAAGATTGTGACTCAAGATCACTAACTTCCTATGATTAAAATATCCAAGAACCATACAGAATATTAAAATATTACAGAAAGCTCATTTATCTGAAATACTGAATTTGGAATATCTCATATAACGCAGTACTAGATTAAACCTATACGATTTGGACTTCTGTACTAAATTACTACACAATTACAGCATAAATCTGAAAGATTACTGATAATTTACTAATTTGTTAAAAATACAACAGCCCTCTGCCCCACGGATTGATATTCCTCCCAGAAAATTCACTGATTCAGCATTTCCAGAGGCATTAAAGATGGATTTGTAGATTGATTTCATGCTGAGCCGAAAATGAGAATACACAGCATCTCACAGCTTAGCAGCTTGCACAATGCCCTGAACTTTTTTTTTTTTTTTAATTTCCTTTTGAAATAAACCTGCTGAAATTCAAGACTCAGCATAAAGCAGCACGAGTGCTCTAGTAGACCAAATTGTGTTGTTTTTGTTCTTTCTGTTGGGAAAACCTTTTACAGCAAAAGCTCACAAAAAAAGGGATTTTTGGGGGTTCTTTTGGCTATTGAAAATAATGTATGTGAACTAAAACAAAACTGTATGTATTGTATTTTAAGTCATTTCAATTGGCACTTCTATTTTTGGTTTTTGTTTTTCAGATGTTTTGAATCGAATGGATTTTTTGGGAGTCAGGGATGGGCAAAATTCTAGATCAGTGGTGGTGGGGGGGTGTCAATGTTTTTGCCAACCTTTGTACCATTGTAGCAATGACGGAGGCTTATACAACACTTATAAGTGTTGGACTTGTGCTTGCTCTCCTTTTGTAGCATTTTTATCAACCAATTTAATGAAGAATCCAAATTAAAGAAGGCAATATGCTACTTTTTCTATCCAGTCTTTATCTATCTTTATCTGTGGCACACAAACACTCCCACATTTTGATCACATTCCCTAAATGAGCTAGTAATAAGGCCTGTTTTAGTTTGTCCTGCTTTTACCATCCAGGCTTTTCCTTTTCCTACACCAAACATCATCAGGCTTTATAACCACTTTCTTCCCCTCAACACACACACACACTTATACACACACTCATTTTTTTTTACACATACTTACCATTGTTTCATGTCTGACAGGTGCTATGGACATGGAGGAGAGAACACGGCAGATGAAGCTGAAGGTGGACAAGTATAAGCAGGAAGCAGGCTCTGACTCCCGTCTGGAGCAAGACCACCGCTCAAAGGCAAGTCACAGAGTCATGTGGATGAATATACAAAAGAAAAATCAGCCACCTGTACAGCTGCACATTCATGGCGTTATCCAATCAGCGAATCATTTCACTGTAGCTCAATGCATAAAGTCAAGCAAGTCAGGAGCTTCAGTTAATGTTCACATCAAACAAGTTGAAATCTGATCTCTGTGACTTTCACAGTGGCTTGGATGTTAAAATAACCATAATTCCACTCTATAGAATCGTCACTACAATCAACACTTCTACTAGCAGGGATGCAAGTATATATTTTTCAGAATAATACTTTATTGTACAACCAAAACACACTACTTCTACATGACTGAACGAGTGAGTGATGGAGTGATTTCAGACACAATGTACGTCCTAATACCAGTTCACACTGTTCTATTTCATGCTGACACGTGTTTCAATACCCACTGACTATGAGGCACACTCATGGATGACCCAGGCTCATGTGTCCTGCACATTTTACACAACATCTCAGTTTTTGTTCCACTTGTACATGCAATTAAAGCACAAACATGTACAAATTTCACACTTCTACTTTCTACAGGCTGTGCAGCCAGACACTTACGTAAACCATTTAACCTAACAGGTTTTTTTTTTAACCCAAAAATACTTTCTCATGCTACCTCCAGTATTTGTACCATTTCTGTACCAGTTTAGTTAGCCTAATTTTATAAAATAGGCCAATATACAGTAATATAAATACAATACAATCTAATACAATAACCTTGTCTAGGTGAACTATGACCTATGAAATCACAAGCCACAGTATTTTGATGATAGAAACCATGTGGACAGGACGATGGTTTTGTTTGTCTATTTAAATATAGAAGGTGCTAATTATTAAATTGAGGAACATGATTTTTTACTACATATCAGAACAACACTACATATGGTTGCCTAGATTTGGCAAGACGTTACTTCAGAATGGACCAAAGCTAATATCGTTTAATATAATTTAATAACTTGTTTTAAATAATTGGTTCAATAAAAGCAGCTCTACATTTTAGACTCAAACCACTTTGTGTGCACCTCAGAAGATTCATTAAATATGGGTCAGTGTCTTGGACAGCTTTCTGCTTTACTGTGCAGCTTCAGCAAGAGAACATCTCAACCTAGTTCTGTAAAAATAGACTCTCGCTTCCCAAGCATCCTGACAGCTTTGTTTAAACTCACCACAATCAAAAGCACCGCACACAGTCAAGTTAATTAACAGCTTGTTGTAGTGCTTTTGCAAATTGGCCAGCTCAGGATGATTTAAAACACACTTTTGTTCAGTCATGCTAGGACAGATTGCCAGTGGTCTTGCTAGGAATTCAAAGAATGGACTCTTATGCGTTTGGGACGTACAGTCTGTTCTCTTCCTGCCATGCTTGTGTGGTCTTGTATTGTTCAAAAGCTAGCCTTACGCTTTGTTTGAACCTCATATTAAAAACATTTCAAGAACAATCATGTATCATGAAGGACACTGTTTATAATCACCGTGGTGGAGACAGGTTGTCTGAAAAGGATTCTGTGACTCAATGGCACCATGACCAAAACATGCAGGACCTTTCATTTTGATTGTGTAAGTTGTGGATAAAAGAACACTGTCTACTTTAAGAACTAGCACAAGGATTCCACTAGCTATAGTCATAATGTGCTTAACCTCAGCAGTTAAATAACTGTTTGAAAACATGGCCATGTGGTGAAAAAGATATATTTTATTGTATTAAACCTTTCAATATGAGGAAGTTTATCCAAACAGGGTGGCAATATTTTAGAAATGCTAAATCTGATGTCCCAAATTGTTTTATTCCCCTTATACCACAACAATTTGATTTATTTTTGATTGAGGAACACAAAGTCATACTTTTTATCTGTTTATAGTTACATTTAAGGTTTTTCCCTTGTCAGGAAAGTCTCAGCTTCACCTCTGAAAATAAATGTCTTTGCACAGAAAACTTCATCATATCAACATTTACACTTGGGCTTGAATGTTATCTAAGCCGGCAGATGTGTGTTTTAAATGCTCGAGCAAAACTATTCTTCATTGCTTGCTCTGAAAAGATGTGAAAAGAAAGAGAAGTGTGACATGCAAGTACATTGAAACTGACTTCCTCGAAAGCTTTGGTGGAAATGTGGACAGATGGCAAGTGAGACTGAGAGAGACGACAGAGACAGCAAGTGAAATTAGTGTTAAATAGGCTGATAGAAAAAGGTGATTTTTCATCTTTGTGTTTTCCAGGTTTCATTTGCATTCACACCTTCTTCAAGGGTTCTTTGAATAAATAAGGGTTCTGCCTTGTTAAATTAGTTCTATTTTAAACCTTTTGGGAAATGATAGATGGATAGATGGAGGAATGGATGGATCATTGGTTGCATGGTTGGAAGGTGGTGGATGGATGGATCAGCTAATGGATAGATAGATCAACATGATAAAGGGTTGCTTGGTTGGATGGATGGATAGGTGGTAGATGGATAGATGGATCAACTGATGGATAGATAGAGCACAACATGATGGATGCATAGGAAGGCTGGAATGATGGATAGATAGTTGGATGGATAGATGTATGGATGAAGATTAATTCTTTGTAGCTACATTTCTTTCAGAACATTTCTTTATTTTGTTAAAAAAAATTAATTGGGTGTATAGATTGATGGATGGATGGATGGATGGATGGATGGATGGATGGATGGATCATTGGTCAAATGCAATGATGGGTGGCTGGATCATTGGTTGCATGCTTAGATGGTGTTGGAGGGAGAGACAGATGGATGTATGAATCATGTGTATAGATGGATCAAGTGATGGATGAATGGATCACAGCATGATTGCATGGGTAGCCTGGAAGGGAGGATGGGTGGATGGATAGATGGATAAATATATGGAGTGATGGCTTGATCATTGGTTGCGTGGTTAGAAGGTGCTGCATGGATAAACTGGTGTATGGCTAGATCACAGGATAATAGATGGATGCATAGGTTAGATGGTTGATGAACGGATGGATGTTTGGAAGATGCAGGATGGATGAATCAACTGATGGATGAATGGATGGATGGATGGATGGATGGATGGATGGAAGTGTCATATGATGATCCATGTATCCATTGTTAGCATGGATGAATGGATGGATAGTTAAGTAGATAGATAGATTGTTGGACCAATGGACAGGTAGGTAAATGGCTGGGTGTTTGGATCAGCTGATGGATGGATAGATCACATTATGATGGGTATATGGATAGTTTGGAAGGTTGGATGGATGGATGGAGGGATGGATGGATGGATAGCTAAATATAAACCCATTTTTAACATTTTAACATTTCTCTCAGAATGTGACTTGAAAATGAAGAAAATTATGCTGTATTATTGACATCATAACTAAATACAAATGTTGATCTGAGTGTATCCTTTGTTCTCTCCTTAGCATTCCGGCAGGGACGGGAAGCTCGGGATGGACAGTCTCTCGGCCAAATCTTCCGACAGTGACGTGAGTGACGTGTCCGCTGTGTCGAGAAGCAGCAGTGCCTCTCGCTTCAGCAGCGCGAGCTACATGTCTGTTCAGTCGGAGCGGCCGCGAGGCAATCGCAAGATCAGGTGAGACATGGCCAAAGGTCAAGGGGACGTTTGCCAGAGATGGGTGAATTAGTCAATATTCATTTTAATCAGTAACTAAGGAGAAGTTCCGGGGTTGTCTGTGAGGACAGCTCCTGTTCTTGTTTCCTTTAATAGTCAGGAAATGCTCTAATAATAATTCATTTCCTGAATGAGAGTTGGTGAGTTCAGGTTTGGTTCTGTACAGGCATCACTAGAGCCAAACATCTGAACTTTATTATAATAGACACCAATCACTGGCAAACTATGACTATGAAAGTTATATGGTGTATTAACATTCATGTTCTTATATTTTTTACCAAGCAGAATATGTTGCCACATTTCCTCCATCACTTATATAAATATTCTAGATTACTAACAATTATTGTACAAGCTAAATGGGACTCTGCCATCACAGTTTACATAGCATCTTTATGTTGCTGCATTGTTGAATGTCCAAAATTATTCTGCCACCAGTGTATATAATGCTTATTCATTTATTTATTTTGTTTGCTTCTTCCTTTTTGTTTTGCGTGACGTATGCTTTTCCCTGTCCTAGCAAAACAATGCAGGGGCGGAGCCTCTCCCGGGAGGGGGACGAACTCTCTGGGGAGGTGTTACATGAGGAGGAGGAGGGAGGGGTGGGGAATGATTGTGGGAGCAGTCGAAAGGCAAAGACGTATAGAGTAGATAGAGAGGCGGAGTCTTTTGAGGAAGCGGCCCAGAGGAGGTTCTCAGACAATGACCTCAGGTAAAGTGCCTTAAGCATTAGATACCTTCTGTATCTAATACTGTACCCCAGGCCTTCTAATACTATACCCTCTTTTTCTCCTTTTTGTCATGTCTGTTTTTCACTGGCCTAAATGAGGATACCATTTTTATTTTGTTTAAATTAATATAATTTAATTTGTTCAGATCTCTTAGAAATAGGTTTAAAAAGTAGAATTAAAAGTAAGCTGCACCATCAGATCAGGGAAAAATACATCTTAATTTTTTTCTGTCAAGATTTAATGTGATTCCGGAGGAAAAAAGGACACGATTTGCTATAACGTGATATTTCCCATGATTCCCCTCAGTTGTCAATTTTTCATTCTTACTATTGAAATTTTTGTCTGGCAATCAGGATGAAGTTTTGTTTTAACTTTATTTTGTGCTATAATGGTTAGATATAGTATTCCGTTGTTTTTTTTACAGCTAGCCAGCAATGAAGGAAATATAAAAGCAATGTGCGGACCAGTTGGTCCGCTGTGGCAACCCCGAACAGGGAGCAGCCGAAAGCATCCTGTTTCCATCTTTTTGGAAATTGTTAAATATTACAATTTGTTTGCATTTGTAAATGTAATATAATGTAATGTAGCTCTGGTGGATATAGCAAACTAAAACCCATGACGTGCCATTCAAGATGATGGATTGAGAGCTTTACTCTTTCTTAAAGTAGTTTTGCATTGCACCAACCATCCTACTAAAACTTAAACCTTGTCTGTTTTTTCAGTAAAGCCAATTAAAATGCCATAGATATTATTAAGGTTTAGTACAAGCATCTTAAAAAAAATGTATGATTATACCAGCAGTTTTAGGGACGACACAGCTGAGATAATCCACAGCAGTGTGTGTTAGACATGGGCATAAACTGTTTTTTGAAAAGTCCAAATCTTAGTGTTAGATGGCTGATTTGTTTAAATACTACACAAACACAGGCATTGCCAAAATGTGGGAAGCTGAACTCTGTTCAGTGTTGCTATCAGCCGGACTGTTTGCAGTTAATCATTTACTAACAGTACACAGACTATAGCACTGTACCCTTCATCCAATTGCTTGTTGTGCACTGTACACCTGGTTAAATGAGCACAAGTTCACGATGGATGGCTCAGTTAATCCATTCATTCATTCATTCATTGTCTTCCGCTTATCCGGAGCCAGGTTGCGGGGGCAGCAGTCTAAGTAGGGATGCCCAGACCTCCCTCTCCCTAGCCACTTCCTCCAGCTCTTCCGGAGGGACCCCGAGGCGTTCCCAGGCCAGCCGAAAGACATAGTCTCTCCAGCGTGTCCTGGGTCTTCCCCGGGGCCTCTTTCCGGTGGGGCATGCCCGGAACACCTCTCCAGGGAGACGTCCCAGAGGCATCCGAAACAGATGCCTGAGCCACCTCAATTGCCACCTTTCGATGTGGAGGAGCAGCGGCTCTACTCCGAGCTCCTCCCGGGTGACAGAGCTCCTCACCCTATCTCTAAGGGAGCGCCCTGCCACCCTACGGAGGAAGCTCATTTCGGCCGCTTGTATCCGGGATCTTACCCTTTCGGTCATGACCCAGAGCTCATGACCATAGGTGAGAGTAGGAACATAGATTGACTGGTAAATCGACAGCTTCGCTTTCCGGCTCAGCTCCTTCTTCACCACAACAGACCGGTACATAGACTGCATTACTGCTGCCGCTGCACCGATCTGTCTGTCAATCTCACGATCCATCCTTCCCTCACTCGTGAACAAGACCCCGAGATACTTAAACTCCTCCACTTGAGGAAGGACCTCCCCGCCAACCTGAAGGGTGCAAGCCACCTTTTTCTGGTCAAGAACCATGGCCTCGGATTTGGAGGTGCTGACCCTCATCCCAGCCGCTTCACACTCAGCTGCAAAACGCCCCAGTGCATGCTGTAAGTCCAGGCCTGAAGAGGCCAACAGGACAACATCATCTGCAAAAATCAGCGATGAAATCCTATGATCCCCAAACCGGACTCCCTCCAGCCCCTGGCTGCGCCTAGAAATTCTGTCCATAAAAACAATGAACAGAACCAGTGACAAAGGACAGCCCTGTCGGAGCCCGACATGCACCGGGAACAGATCTGACTTACAGCTGGCAATGCGAACCAAGCTCCTGCTCCGGTTATACAGAGACCGAACAGCCCTTAACAGAGGGCCACGGACCCCGTACTCCCAGAGCACCTCCCACAGAATGCCACGAGGGACACGGTCGAAAGCCTTCTCCAAGTCCACAAAACACATGTGGACTGGTTGGGCAAACTCCCACAAACCCTCGAGCACCCTGTGGAGGGTATAGAGCTGGTCCAGTGTTCCACGACTAGGTCGAAAACCGCATTGCTCCTCCTGTATCCGAGGTTCGACTAACAGTCGGACTCTCCTCTCCAGTACTCTGGAATAGACTTTCCCTGGGACGCTGAGAAGTGTGATCCCCCTATAGTTGGAACACACCCTCCGGTCCCCCTTCTTAAAAAGAGGGACCACCACCCCGGTCACCCAGTCCAGAGGCACTGTCCCTGACCGCCACGCTATGTTGCAGAGACGTGTCAGCCAAGACAGTCCCACAACATCCAGAGACTTAAGGTACTCAGGGCGAATCTCATCCACCCCTGGTGCCTTGCCACCAAGGAGCTGCTGAACTACCTCAGTGACCTCAGCTTGGGTGATGAATGAATCTACCTCTGAGTCCTCGGCCTCTGGTTCCTCTACAGAAGGCGTGTCAGTAGGATTGAGGAGATCCTCGAAGTATTCCTTCCACCGTCCGACAATATCCCCAGTCGAGACCAGCAACTCTCCACCTCCACCATAAACAGTGTTGGCAGAGAGCTGCTTACCCCTTCTGAGGCGCCGAACGGTCTGCCAGAATTTCCCCGAGGCCGTCCGATAGTCCTTCTCCATGGCCTCACCGAACTCCTCCCAGACCCGAGTTTTTGCTTCCAAGACCACCGCGGCTGTAGTTCGCTTGGCCTGCCGGTATGTCTCAGCTGCCTCCGGAGTCCCCCGAGCCAACCAGGCTCGATAGGACTCCTTCTTCAGCTTGACGGCATCCCTTACTTCCAGTGTCCACCACTGTGTCCGGGGATTGCCGCCGCGACCGGCACCACAGACCTTACGGCCACAGCTCCAGATGGCTGCATCAACAATGGAGGTGGAGAACATGGTCCACTCAGACTCAACGTCCCCAACCTCCCTCGGGATCTGGTTGAAACTCTCCCGGAGGTGGGAGTTGAAGACCCCCCTAACAGAAGGATCAGCAAGACGTTCCCAACAGACCCTCACGATTCGTTTGGGCCTGCCAAGTCTGTCCGGCATCCTCCTCCGCAAGCGGATCCAACTCACCACCAGGTGGTGATCAGTTGACAGCTCCGCCCCTCTCTTTACCAGAGTGTCCAAGACATGCGGCCGAAGGTCAGATGACACGATCACAAGGTCGATCATTGATCTCCGGCCTAGGGTGTCCTGGTACCACGTGTACTGATGGACACCCTTATGCTTGAACATGGTGTTCGTTATGGACAGGCTGTGACTAGCACAGAAGTCCAGCAACAGGACACCACTCGAGTTCAGATCAGGGGGGCCGTTCCTCCCCATCACGCCCCTCCAGGTATCACTGTCGTTGCCCACATGGGCGTTGAAGTCCCCCAGCAAAACTATGGAGTCCCCAGTCGGAGCACCTTCCAGCACCCCTCTCAGGGTCTCCAAGAAGGTTGGGTATTCCACACTGCCATTCGGCCCATAAGCCGAAACAACAGTGAGACACCTATCCCCGGCCCGAAGGCGCAGGGAAACAACCCTCTCGTTTACCGGGGAAAACTCCAGCACATGGCGGCTGAGCTGGGGGGCTATAAGCAAGCCCACCCCAGCCCGATGCCTCTCACCATGGGGCACTCCAGAGTAGAAGAGAGTCCAACCTCTCTCAAGGAGTTGGGTTCCAGAGCCCAGGCTGTGTGTGGAGGCAAGCCCGACTATCTCTAGCCGGTACCGCTCAACCTCCCTCACCAGCTCGGGCTCCTTCCCCCCCAGTGAGGTGACATTCCATGTCCCAAAAGCCAGATTCTTTGTCCAGGGTTTGGGTCGCCGGGGCCCCCGCCCATGACCGCTACCCAAAACACATTGCACCGGACCCTTATGCTCCTTCCTGCGGGTGGTGGGCCTACGGGAAGGTGGGCCTACGTCGTTTTTTCGGGCTGTGCCCGGCCGAGTCCCGCAGGCAAAGACTCGGCCACCAGGCGCTCGCCTGCGTGCCCCAACCCCAGGCCTGGCTCCAGGGTGGGGCCCCAGTGACGCCAGTCCGGGCGACGTAACGGTCCTCGATATTACTTCCATAAGAGTCTTGAACCGCTCTTAGTCTGACTCGTCACCTAGAACCCGTTTGCCTTGGGAGACCTACCAGGAGCACTAGGCCCCTGACAACATGGCTCCTAGGTTCATTCGGGTACTCAAACCCCTCCACCACAATAAGGTGGCGGTTCAAGGAGGGGTGGCTCAGTTAACATTTTCTCAAATACGTGTACAGTGTTCTAGTAACAAGAACATCGAGCTGGGCTGAGCTGAAGTGTTTGAAAGCATTTTATATATATATATATATATATATATATATATATATATATATATATATATATATATATATATATATATATATACAGTGGGGGCAAAAAAGTATTTTGTCAGCCACCAATTGTGCAAGTTCTCCCACTTAAAAAGATGAGAGAGGCCTGTAATTTTCATCATAGGTACACTTCAACTATGAGAGACAGAATGAGAAAAAAAAAATCCAGAAAATTACATTGTCTGATTTTTAAAGAATTTATTTGCAAATTATGGTGGAAAATAAGTATTTGGTCACCTACAAAAAAGCAAGATTTCTGGCTCTCACAGACCTGTAACAACTTCTTTAAGAGGCTCCTCTGTCCTCCACTCATTACCTGTATTAATGGCACCTGTTTGAACTCGTTATCAGTATAAAAGACACCTGTCCACGACCTCAAACAGTCAGACTCCAAACTCCACTATGGCCAAGACCAAAGAGCTGTCAAAGGACACCAGAAACAAAATTGTAGACCTGCACCAGGCTGGGAAGACTGAATCTGCATTAGGTAAGCAGCTTGGTGTGAAGAAATCAACTGTGGGAGCAATTATTAGAAAATGGAAGACATACAAGACCACTGATAATCTCCCTCGATCTGGGGCTCCATGCAAGATCTCACCCCGTGGGGTCAAAATGATCACAAGAACGGTGAGCAAAAATCCCAGAACCACACGGGGGGACCTAGTGAATGACCTGCAGAGAGCTGGGACCAAAGTAACAAAGGCTACCATCAGTAACACACTACGCCGTTAGGGACTCCTGCAGTGCCAGACGTGTCCCCCTGCTTAAGCCAGTACATGTCCGGGCCCGTCTGAAGTTTGCTAGAGAGCATTTGGATGATCCAGAAGAGGATTGAGAGAATGTTATATGGTCAGATGAAACCAAAATAGAACTTTTTGGTAAAAACTCAACTTGTCGTGTTTGGAGGAGAAAGAATGCTGAGTTGCATCCAAAGAACACCATACCTACTGTGAAGCATGGGGGTGGAAACATCATGCTTTGGGGCTGTTTTTCTGCAAGGGGACCAGGACGACTGATCCGTGTAAAGGAAAGAATGAATGGGGCCATGTATCGTGAGATTTTGAGTAAAAACCTCCTTCCATCAGCAAGGGCATTGAAGATGAAACGTGGCTGGGTCTTTCAGCATGACAATGATCCCAAACACACCGCCCGGGCAACGAAGGAGTGGCTTCGTAAGAAGCATTTCAAGGTCCTGGAGTGGCCTAGCCAGTCTCCAGATCTCAACCCCATAGAAAATCTTTGGAGGGAGTTGAAAATCCGTGTTGCCCAGCGACAGCCCCAAAACATCACTGCTCTAGAGGAGATCTGCATGGAGGAATGGGCCAAACTACCAGCAACAGTGTGTAAAAACCTTGTGGCGACTTACAGAAAACGTTTGACCTCTGTCATTGCCAACAAAGGGTATATAACAAAGTATTGAGATGAACTTTTGTTATTGACCAAATACTTATTTTCCTCCATAACTTGCAAATAAATTCTTTAAAAATCAGACAATGTGATTTTCTGGATTTTTTTTTTCTCATTCTGTCTCTCATAGTTGAAGTGTACCTATGATGAAAACTACAGGCCTCTCTCATCTTTTTAAGTGGGAGAACTTGCACAATTGGTGGCTGACTAAATACTTTTTTGCCCCACTGTATATATATAATGCCCAAACTTCCTTCTAATGCTCCAATATGTGATCATGTTTTGCTCCATTACCCACTGTTTGCCAAGAAACATCCATTTGTCAAAAGGAAAAATGATGTCACCGTGCACACTGGAGGAATTGTAGACTTATTTTCTTTCGGATAAAGGCTTGTGTAATATTTAAGGGAGCATGTGTCAGCAGGAATGAGCTTGTTATGCAATCATATGACTAACAAATGGCACAAATATGAGCCAGAAAAAAAGTAATATCAGTAGGGCTGAGTAGGGAGGGCTATTGACTATTATCATATACGGCAAACATGCACAATGCATCTAGGCTTGTTTTCTCATTAAAAGAAAGCAAAAAAAGAAAATAAATATTAGACCCTGTGTAGCATCCTGCAGGGTTTTTCAGTTAGTTCCTCTGAAGGAAAATTTAAAGATGCCAACTGAACGTACAGGGTTTGTGTGTTTGATATTGTACATGATACATTATCTCTTTATAATGTATATGATAATATATATGTAGAACTCAGTCGTGATTTGCTTTTAGAGAGGTTAAATGTAGAGCAAAACACCGTTAAATATCCAACAAACTATTTGAAGGACAAGTAAATTGTCATTTGGTTTATAGCTTATGGACAGAAGTCAGGAAGATCTTTGTATGATTTTGGAAAACATTCATATGGCTTTGCTCAAAAGTACCCTTAAGAAATCTTTCAGCATTTCTGTTGGTTCTACCTAGAATTGTTAAACTTACTCTAAAATACACCCTCGAGAAACCTGTTTTATTGAGATTGTATGGTCAAGATGCATGCATTTTGAAATGCAGACACAAAGCTCTGGTGCATATAGCAAACCAGAACCCATGATTATGCCATTTAAAATGATAGATTATGAGCTTTTCCATGTCTTAAATATCTAGTTTTGGAATTTTGTGATTTTAATTTATGTACAGCTGATTGCACCACTTAGGGGGATGTTCTACCAAGACACGTGCACCTACCAACCATCTAAAACTTTTCACTAAAGTCAGTTAATCAGTTTTTTAGTGAAGTCAATTACATAGTGAACTGAAATTTCCAGAAAGAACTTGGAAAACCTTTGCATTGTATCCTAAAAGAAACCTTTAGATATTTCAGATGGTATTAGCCAGAATTTGTTATCTAAAAAAATGAAGAACCTGTTTTATTGAGAGTGTGTAGTCAAGAGGCATACATTTTATATATTATTTATATATTATTGGCTAGAGAAATATAATGCTATGGTATATTAACACTCCAGGGAAAACTGTGTAAAATATTTAAAATGTTTACGTACCAGCCCTGAATGCTATATTAAGATAGAAGTTGTAATTTTGCATACTCTTGCTTGGTTGTTCAGCTCGAAAGCATCAAGCGGTAATGCATAGTCATCCATAAGAATTGTGGGGCAGGTCGGACCTGGGATTGCTGAGGGCAAGCGTTACCCAAAATTTGCACAGATAGGGAAGAGAATTCTACCCTTAAGAAAGTACTTTGTTCTGCATATAGTGGACCCATAAGACCAACATTAACCTAATTAGAAAGCAATTAGATATGTAGTTTCACTGGGAATAAAGGAATAGTTAGTGATGGAGAGGGTTATTAGAACAGAAAGCACGTCACTGTGTGTATTTAAAAATATTTCGTTTCCTCTAAGGTCGCATTACTGTCTTTCTTAACTACCCTAATTATTCATGTTAAACTGGATGTATTCAAATCTTAACCAAAGTATTGACCTCTATGGTCAATGTAGCAGAACTAGAATATTTCTACTAGTGTTTGGGAAAAGTGAGGCATTGGTGGCTCAGTGGTAGGTTTCTCACCTATCATGCGGAAGGCCCGGGGTCGATTCCCAGCCAATGCCTCAACCCCAGCCACTGGATGCAGTGCCGGTCCCAAGCCCGTAAAAATGGGAGGGTTGTGTCAGGAAGGGCATCCGGTGTAAAAACATTTGCCAAGTTGTTGTGCGGACCAGTTGTTCCGCTGTGGCTACCCCGAACAGGGAGCAGCCGAAAGCAATAATAATAAAGTGTTTGGAAAAAGTAAATAGGCGCATTGATTATGACCATATAATGCAAACACACAAATTTGTACTTACCTTCTCAAGTAAACAATAGAAAGAACAGATCAATAACTTGTTGTAGATTCTTGAGAAAGAAGCCTTTATGTTTTGTATATATTCTGAAAGCATCTTTAGTTGGTGCCTGTGAATAAAATGCTTGAGCGTTGTCTAGAGAGCCATCAATCCAGAGCATTCTCAAAGGACCCTTTCAGAAAAGGCTCTAATGTAATTAGCTAACAATGCTACTTCAAAATTAGTACTAATAATCTATTATATTTTATAACTTTCTTAATCTCAAGTTGCTTATTCATGCAGCACAGGTTCTATAAAGAAAGTTAATTAAGGGCTACTAAAAATGATTAGTAGTAAGTGTAATTTTGGAGTGGGAGGCATAGCGTAATGCTATTTATGATGTGGAGTCCAGTAATTGTGGAAATCAAATAAACAGGCATGAGACAAAATAGCAAGGAATATGAACTAGGAAACTGAAATTACAGCATGGTGATAATGCCAAACAGTCGACAAGACTTGGCACTTCAGGGTACAAATCTGCCTTCAAATCCTGCTGGAAATAAGTTAACTGTTCAGTACTTGTGTCGTTTCATTTTTTTCAGTTAGGCATAATTAAATTCTTGTCGATGATACACAAAATGACAAATGAAGCAATCCATTTAATTATTTTTTTATTTTTTTATTTTAATATTTATTTATAATCTCTGAACTTGAACACACACACGTTTGAGGAGGACTTAAATGCAGGATAAGTAGACAAACTAATAAAACACAAAACAGGTGAACAATGTCAGTAACTGACCATTGACATGAAAGGCACATGGCAAAACATAAACAAAACACAAGGTGAACTAATGCAAGTGGCACGCAGAGAGTAAGTATACATTGGACAGATATAGAAATATAGACCTTTAATGTCCAAAAAAATACAAAACATAACCTTTCCTTATCACACATGCACATCTTTTTTCAGTATGTGTCTTTTATTTGCCAAAGTGCATGTAGTCTTTAAAAACTATCGTAATATGTTTTATTCCTCTTACAGAAATTTGCAAACAATTAGTTATTTATTTATTGATCACATTTTTTATCAGTTTATAAAGCAACCAGTTGGATCACCAGACAACATACACTTACAATTAATTTATTGTATAATATACATATAGAATTTTGCAACCACATATAGAAGAACGCTAAGTGCCGAGACATTAAATGCTAGAGTCTGTAACAGAGTGTACACAGTGACTGGCATTTGATCAGTCTGGAGCCTGACGATGAAACGGAATTTCATTAGCATTGCTTTCACTTGCCTTGCTGTTGCACACGTTTATTTAAAGGTTATGGCTCAAAGCAGACCATCGGTGTGACTGAATAAAATGCAGATTCAGGCATTGCCTTTCTGTATGCACTTAAACTGATGTTGTGAGGTCAATATTGATTATTATTTAGTTTTATTTAACCCTTATACCAGTACACTGGTGTTCCACTGTGACGGCTGCAAGACAATCGGCTTATCGGATATTTTCAATCAGTATAAACAAATGAACTATTTTATAGCCGGAAGTCTGATATGAAGTTAATCAGGACACTGTTTAAGTGTTAGACATCTGTTTTGTCCTCTGTTGGGATAACCTTACACAGACTTTTAGTGGTTGAAGATATCCCCATTTACTCTGAAGATATAAACATTTGTAGGGGGAAAAAACTAACCATTTTTTTGTTTCTATAAATATATTGCACCTAGTAGGCTAGGTAAAAACAGAAATACTAGAAATTCTTGAAGAGTGCCTACTTACATATGAGCCATTAACTGCCACTGTGGAGTGTGACATGACAAAGAAATTCAGTGCTGAATATGAGCACACCATAACAGACTCAAATTTCATTATTTGACCTCTGGGTAAATAGAGTATGTATTGTTTAGCGTTTGCCTTTTCTTTGCATTTTCTCCTTAGTTCCCCCTCCCACAAGCCCTTTCACACAACAGCTACCGAAAAGCTCACACAAACTTCCTCCGAGACTCAGGAATCCAGTCAAATGCATCAAACTTCATTCAAACTGCTGCTCATGCTGCATCACAAGGCAGCGTAACACAATGGGAGGAAAAAAACTGTTCGCCCTCTTCTGCATACATGAGCTCACAGATGCTCGCGATTGGCTATTGAGTGTCTGCAATCCATCCCACCCTGAGAGTATAGCCCATTTTTCCATCATGGCTACAGAGGGTTTTTTATAGTAAGTGTTAAGGTTAGAGGCAGGTGAAGATATTTGTGGTCTGAACGGACGTGTGGACCAACGGGTATGTCCTGATAGTTTAAGAGGTTATTTATATTAGCACTTGCAGTTTCTAAACTTTAATCATTTAAACCATAAGAAAACTGGCTGACAGTGAACGAAGCCAGTAGCGGCTAGTTAGTGCTCTGACATTATGTCCCTATTTACCATATTTAAACTCTCTGTTCTCTTGCACTGGGCTGTGTTTCCCAGAAACAAGACCTCCTGAGTGGCCACATGATTATGGTAATAGTATGAGCTGAAATAAATACCAGGTTTAATAAGACATTTATGTAAGTAAGAAAGTCAAGTCAGCTGGATCATAACTATTCAATCAAGTGATATTGTAAATAAAGTACTAGCGAAATCTAATCTGCCATTTAAACCTGACTCATATGGTCAGTCACCTGCTGGAGCTCTCATTAGAAATTACAGTAGTGTGTACCATGTAATATTAAGTGCTTCAGCACCCCAATTTTAATTGTTTTATAAATGTAGCATACATGGTTTCTTGGCCAAACCAAAATGGCCTGGCAAATGTGATGGATTAGGTTGTCTAGGACCATGGTTCCCATGGAAACCATTGTGCTGCATCACAAAATTATACTAATTGCAGGGCACTTTCTGTCCTTTGGGTTATTAGGAGGAACAAACCAAGCCAACAGGTCATCTGTTCTGTTTGATTCCATTCTCCAGAATTGTTGGTGCCCTATCACAAAATTAATACTGAAAGAAAGGAATAAATAAAACACAATGGAGTGTGGTTTATTTATTGGATGTGGTATCTTAGTGGTTAAGGTTTTGGCCTACTGATCGAAAGGTTGTGAGTTTGAATCCCAGGTCTACTAAGCTGCCGCTGCTGGGCTCTTGAGTAAAACCCTCAATTGTTCAGTTGTATAAAATGAGATTGTAAGTCGCTCTGGGCAAGGGCATCCGGCAAATGCCAAAAATGTAAACGAGTGTGCAGTTATCAGGAAATAATCAATGATGTTGTGGTGTGATGCCTTTACCACCCAGAAGTTGATGTCTGGAAGCGTTTTATTCCACTTCACCAGAACACTATTTAATAACAATAGATGCCATACAAGTGCCAGTGAATTAGCTGTCGCTATAGAAACCATAACCTATTATAATTAATGCATTATTTTAAACCCATGGTATGTCATTGTGTATTTATTGTAGTTAATTAGCAATTTGGGGGGGCACGGTGGCTCAGTGGTTAGCACGTTGGCTCAGTGGTTAGCACGTTTGCCTCACACCTCCAGTGTTGGGGGTTCGATTCCCGCCTCCGCCGTGTGTGTGGAGTTTGCATATTCTCCCCGTACCTCGGGGGTTTCCTCCCCCAGTCCAAAAACATGCATTGTAGGTTGATTGGCATCTCTAAATTGTCCATAGAGTGTGATTGTGTGAGTGAATGAGAGTGTGTGTGTGCCCTGCGATGGGTTGGCACTCCATCCAGGGTGTATCCTGCCTTGATGCCCAATGGCGCCTGAGATAGGCACAGGCTCCCCGTGACCCGAGAATAGTTCGGATAAGCGGTAGACAATGAATGAATGAATTAGCAATTTGTCAACTGTTCCAAATGAACTTTATTAAAAATTCATGCTTTTATTGTTTATAGTTATGTTTCATGTTGTGGAAGAACCATGAAACAAATTAGCCTCAAAAACATCTGAAACAGTATCCTGTAACAGACTGTTCCAGTGTTGCATTCAGCTGAAATACTTTGATCTAATTTTTTAAATCTCCTATGCTTAGAAGCCCAGGCATCTAAATAAACTCATCCTCCATGCTTCTATATAGGCCCTTTCACAAAGTGTGGGATGCCATGTATTTTCTTTGAAGAAAGAGGATCATGGCTTAGAGCATGTAGTGCAGTCTGCATGAGCACGACACGGTGTACAACAAGACTAGGAGACGCATCCCTATAGAGCAGCTGCTTCGTTCCAAGTACATTTACGGCGAGATAAGCGTCTTCATGCCAGAGCTTCTTGGAAGAGAAACGTTCTTTAACCATTAGTGGAGATGCAAGCATGCTTTTTGGCGCTGGCTGCAGTAATTTCTCCTCTTGGAGAACACAGTCTGACAGGCTGTTCTTATTTACAGCTTTAGCATTTAGTGCCTTGTCTCCTTGGCAGACTTCTCGGTCCAGACTATTTCTTTACTTGATTATCATTTGAGTTAAAGCCAATACTGTTGGAAAAATAATGACAGGATGCAAGTAGAAGACTGTTAGCAGAGGCGATGATGCTACCTGAGTTTTTGTGGCTCTCATTTACTTCTGGTCAATCAGTACATTAAACACATTACACAGGGCAGCATAACGTACAAGGAGGAATGTGTAGTGCTATCTAGAAGAACTCACAGATGCCGTTGATTGGCTAGTGTTGCTGTAACTGACATGGGTGAGAAAGCATACCGTCCCGGATTTGCTCTCTAGACTCCCGGACATGAGTGGCTGTAGCAATAAAAATCTCCTGTGACCCCCTTGGTATCTCAGGACTCCACGATTGAGAACATAAGATTACGTTTATGCTGTAAACAAGGCCATAATTCACAGATTTTTTTCTCTTGAAGAATTTTAGCCCTGACTCCAGGCAGTGTGCCTTTAGGGAATACCAACTTCATTAAAAGTGCAGTGTGTTTCTGGACCAAGCCTTTATGGTTTAAGCATTAAAGAGAATAATCGTACAGAGCACTGACAGAGACCCTCTGTGATGCTTTGCAGAAGAATCGGGACTTTGCTTTGTGGCCTGGCATTCACACCAAGCCATGTGTGCTTTCTCAACGGGGCAGGGGTTACCCGAGCCAACCCTGGCAAACTAATTCACCTCAATGAACTGAGTTTATTCCTGTTAGAGTGACTTGCAAGCTCTGAAATGGCTTCCTGACTGACAGGAGCAGATCCTTGTCCAAGTATTGAACTCAATCTGTCTTCTTCTGTGTTCATTAGAAAGTCTTGCATTGTTTTTTTTAGGCTCTGCCTCTTTCTTACAAACACACACACACATTTCTGTTGATTTGTTTGTGCCAGTATACCACAGTGAAAGCACACTGTGACTGCACTCCCGGGTTCAGAATGCACAATACAGTTAACGTTATTCTATATGCAGTGGTCACTTTGTAAAATATGTCCAGGTGGGTGACAGATTTATATGACATATGGTGGTTTTGATTGCTTGGTTAAAATGGGAATGGATGAAATGGTAGCTCAGTAAGCAGAATCTCTTTATGATATGATATTTAAATACTGGGACACATTTCATTTGATCAGACATTTATACTTCACTAGCTTGACAGCCTCTAAAGATAAGAAACAATGTTGTAGGGTTCACTTATGTTGCCATTTCCAATATCTGCACTGCATTACTAATGATAACATAAAATATTTGGTAAATGTTTGATTAGGGTTGGTCAGAAGGAGTCGATTCAATTTCTAGAACAGTAGCTTGGGCAGTAGCTCCAGCTGAAAGGGTTTTGTTAATATGGTAGTTCAGTCCCTCCAGGATTATGTGATGCTTTGATTGCAGAAATTAACACAAAATTAAACAAATTTAGCGATATTTTGAGGAGTTTGTAATATTTTAAAATCACAGCAGAATTTCCGCAGTTTTGGGCCATAACATATTATGTAACATCATCACAAAGCTAATTCAACCAAGCCCTCTTTGATTCATGTGTATTGAGCATGAGTACAGCTATCAACAAAAGAAATGACATACTGTATGTGTCTTGACTGGTAGTAGTTCAAAAGAAGAATCCTCACCAATTCAAGTAGTTTTCTACACAAAAAAGCACAAAAAACACAAAAAAAATCAAGCATCTTTGGTTACAACAATCACAACAAGCAGTGAAATCCTGGAGAAACTGGATATTTTTTCTATAACAGCAACATACTCAGAAACTTACATAGCAGACATGCCATATAAATGGTTGATAAAAACATTAGAATGGTGAAGTGTTTAGTGAGTCTCTAGTGTCAGTGCTTTGGGACAGCTAGATCAGGGACAGCTGTATCTCCAGGAAGGAGGAGGGATTTGGGCTTTAGGGTTTCACAGTATCAGGACAATATGTGTCAGCATTAAACATAACAAATACAAATGGATAAAAAAAAAGGTTTAAAATGATTCTTAATTTTAAAAAATTGTAATTACTGTGCTATAAGAGGAATTTCAAGATGGGGTGTGGATGTGACATCATAATCATCTATCCATCCATCCATCCATCCATCCATCCATTTTCTATACCTGCTTATCCTACTACTGGGCCACAGGGAACCTGGAGCCTATCCCAGTAGACTACGGGCACAAGGCAGGGTACACCCTGGATAGGATGCCAGTCTATCGCAAGGCCCAATCTCACACACACACACACACACGCTATGGACAATTTAGAGATGCCAATCAACCCCCCACCCCCACCCCCCGCATCATAATCAGTGATATGAATAATCATCATATCATTTAAGTGATATATGATACACAAACTTTAAGCTTAACATCAAACCTTGGATTGTCAGCTATTTGTTATGTATTCTATCATTTTGTGGTGAATGTAGTATTGCCCACTTGTGTAAATGAAATTCTACATCCAAAATTGAATTTTTAACTGTTTTGGGCTTAGGTGACATAAATGGTCAGATGTAACCTGTTTTCAGGCAAAAATAGGCAGCATTCTACTTGTTGTGGATAAAAATGTAGATATACATGCAAAAACCATAGGACTCACATGAACACTAACACGTCTGTTTCTAGTTTAGTTGCAATTATTCTGTCCATTTAAACAGCTCCTGCTTCCATGTTAGTTTTTTATTGTTTCAGATCATTTGGTGTGGTTTTGCCTTTTCTGTGCTATTTGTTCAGTCTATATGACTTCTTGTATGTTTTCGTCTTACGCATATATCCTCCAGCCTCCATGTATTAAGCTTCAGGCATTTAGTAGTTGTGCATGATTTTTCCATACCAGGTGTAAATTAGTGCTTCCATGGTGCTCAGAGCTGTATAGGCAGTGTTACCAGTGTTTTTCCCACAGAATTTGGCTATGTTTAACTTTTATTAGCTCATGAATGTTGAAGAAGACAAGCTTGGCTGCTCTGTGACTTGTGATGCCTGTAAACAGCCATTTAAAGAAAAAAAAAGATCTGATGTATCTTGGAGGAAAGATGAAGATGTTAGATTTCACCCTCCTGTTTGTCTAGCTGGAGAGTGAGATTTAGCCAAATGGAAATGGAATTCAAGAGAAAACAAGGGAAAATCAACCCAAATGCTCTGACTTTACTTTTATCAAACAAAATGAGCTCCTGCTTTGAAAAAAAAGTCTGCCAAAGTAACACTGTAGCAGCAGCAGAAGCAACTTTATCGATTAATTGACCATACTAGCATTATGCACTGCTCTCTGGCTGGAAAGATAATGCGTGCGTGTCTGTATCAAAAAAAGACACCTTAAGACCTGCTCGTTATGGAGATGAGGGCGAGGTAATTGCGATTTGCTCCCCTGTCACTGCCAGACAAATGCTGACGCACCTCGCAGAATAATGAGTCTGTGATGCAAGATGGACTCCAGTGTGGCCTGTATAATTAGTGCCGTGTCCAGAGTGAATCGTGTTCCTGTCAGTAGAGCCACAGTGGGCCGCTAAAAATACACCTGCCAATCAGTTTGAACATCCTTTAGTATCTCCGATATCCTCTAACAGCAATTGAGCAGGTAACTGGACAGGATTTTTGTCTTTTGTTCTATTAACAGGTCAAGGCCTAATAGGTTGTGGAATAATTCTGATTTGTGTCATTAAGATTTGCATGCACAATGTAGCTGTCAGGATTTACTTTTAAAGCAGACTGTTTTATCCCATACATCTTGAACTTAGAGATCGCTGTAGTCTCCAGCCTCAGAACAGCATCCATAGAAAGAAATGGAGAATTTAAAATTCTGACTCTAGACCTTTTTCTCCTAATTTGCATCTATTGTGAAGTGGTGAATGTTGATGTTGAATGTAGTGTAGTACACTTTAGTCAAGCCAAGAAGCTTTTACATTAGTGCAGGGCTAAGGGCTAAAAAATAATTGAAATTTTGTTTGAAGAAATCTTGAAGAAGTGTTAGTTGGATATTACCTACTTAAAATGTTTATGGCATTTTTTTTTATGTGGGATGTGGTAGCTTACTGGTCAAGGCATTGGATTACTGATCAGAAGGTTGTTCATTCAAATCCCTGGTCCACCAAGTTGCCTCTGCTGTACCCCTAAGCGAAGGCCTTTAACCCTAAAATGTTAGTCACTATGGCTAAGGGTGTCTTCCAAAATGCCATTGAAAATACTTAAAATTTGACATCCAGTGGGAAAAATAAATACACCAAAATGAAATAAATAAAAAAAACAGCCCAACATGACAAAGTTAAATTCTGTTTTGTTATTTTTTTTATTTATTTATTTTTATTAGCACATGTAAAAAAAAATCACCACCCACAAGTTTTGGTGTAAATGTCTCATCACATGACCGTTCACCCTCGATTAGCTTATAATTCAATTGAAATAGATTGATATGAAGGTATGAATGAGCTGATGTGTGCATTGAAATGCAAAATAAAATAAATGAATCATTTAATCCACAAAGTTTTAATGATCCTAAAGAAAATAGAAAATCTGCCAAGCTCCCTGATGCAGTATAGTGCAGTATTATTGCTTCTATGATTTGGGAAGATACAATTTTTTTTTTTTTTTTTTTTGTGTATTTTTGTATTTATATTGAATTACTATCCCAATGTACCATACCCAGATTAAAGCAGGCCACAGACAGTACAGTTTAGCACAAGGCCTAATTAAGAGTCATGCTTCGTTTCCCTGTGTAGGATAAGTGTTACAGAAAATAGTTGGAATGATTGATTTCTGGCTGATAGAAGCAGTCAAAAGCAAACATCTGGCTATAAACATACACGTGGATCTCCGATATTTTTGGAAGTTTTTTTTTTGTTTGCTGAAGAACAAGAGCCACATTGGCTCACACACAACTAAACATGAAACCTAACCATGTTCGAATAGGGTTAAAGTATTTTAATTGCTTTTCCTCTCCAGGTTTGTTTGTCCAAACAGAATCAGGGTGATCAGCCAGACACATTAACACTCAACCAAATCTTATTAGGAGCTTTGATTCAGGATGTTCACCACCAGTCTGTTCTTAATTTCCTCATGTTTTCTTATTTCTGCCAGAACATTTTAGTGGAGCACGTAGTCAAACTGCACAAATGAAAGAGCAAGCTATATTTAGCTCTTTAAAGTTCAGGTATTCTCTGAAGCTGTACTTCAGGCGTGACAGAGATGCTCAGAACAGTACTTAGAGCTCAAGGGCATTTGAAATGATTTAGTCTTGATTATAGCTTTGGGACTCAACAATAAAACTCCATACTAGTTGGACAAATTAAGTGACCTTGTAAATGAAATGTGCATAAATAATTAGACAGAGCAAGTAAACAGCTATATGGAGTCATATAATTATTATTTATCATGATAGATCAGAATTTTTTTTTTTTGTAATCACATACAGAACCCTATTCTGGAAAGTGGGTTTTTATCAGAAAGGATACAGTTTTTGTCCTAATAGACAGGGAATCTCTATATCAGCTAATACATAACTTGTGATAATGTTAGCAGTACTTGATGCTAAGATAAACCTCTAGCTAACTGACGTAGCTACAGTGCAACATAGCAGTGCAGACAGGATCTAGTGTAGTGCTGCTTGTTGAAGATGTATTGTATTTTGTCAGTGTATTAAGGCAGTTGTTTTAACAGTATTTGAAAAAAGCTCCAGATTCAGTAACGTTGATGAGGTTTGTTGTGTGTTCAGTCTATAATGATTATAGAGTGTGATGGCATAGTGTGAAAAGCAAAAATTAGGGACAGTTTCTTCCCAGGAAGCTTATGTCTGCTAATTATTGCCAATATTTATTACATTTCTCCAAAGAGAATTACTTTAGCTGACGAGATTAGGCTTTATGGACTTGCTCTAGAGCCACTGACAGCTTGGTACCAGGTACCACTTTTTGGTTAGTATTACAGATTCATTACGATAAAGCCACTGCTTGCAGATTATACAGATTATAATTTTAAAATCTTATAAATATCAACCATTTCAAAGGCCATTTCTGAGCTTTCACTCTATACTGGGACTTTACATCAAACTCCAAACTGGCTCTATTCCATCCAAGACCTTAACCTCCCTGCGAATCCTGATTTCCCTTGAATCCTTGCTCATCTTTTTTTCCTTTTTTCCTCTCTCTCTGTCTCTCTCTCTCTCTCTCCCTTTCCCTTCATCCCTTTCTTTCCTTCCCTTCCAATGGCTCCTGCGGTCCACTGACAGCGACTTTGCATCCAAAATGAAAAACAGGCAAATGGGCGTGACGGATGGAACCAATCTGACCAAGAGCACTAGCATCGGCGGGGATATGTGCAGCCTGGAGAAGACAGACGGCAGCCAATCGGACACAGCCGTGGGCATGGTGGGCGGAAACCTCAAAAAAAGGCGCTCGAGCATCGGGGCAAAGATGGCCGCCGTGGTGGGCATGTCCCGCAAGAGCCGCAGCACCTCACAATTGAGCCAAACAGGTAAGAAGAAATATTTGTATGTATATGTGTCTCTGTCTGTCTGTGTATGTGTGGTGGGTTTTTTTTCTATCTGTCTTTTATATGTTTTTGATTCCCTTCTTCCTTCCCTTTCGACGAACCTTGAGATTTCAGTGCTTGAACTTTTTTTATCTGACAGGTTTTACCTCTGCTGTCTGTTCAGCTTTAGGGAAAAAAAGTTTAAATATTCTTTACAGGAACCAGGAAGAAGGAATTCTACAAACAAAAACGTTCACTTTCATTTCCTCTCTCTCCCAGATCATTGAAATGTTTTTCCTCCTTCGCTGCTGTTAACAGGTGCCACTGTGCGTCAGTCATCTCCTATTTCATTGTTGTTTTTTTCCCTGAATGAAGTTGCTTGCCCTTGTCCTCTGAGCCTTTTTCAAAGAGGCATGTCCGAGTAGAAAATTTCAGACTGTTCTCTAGTGTCCGTGACTCTTTTGCAGACTTTGCAGTCTGTTCATGTTGCCATAGCTGCCTTGCATGTTTTATTTATAATGGCACGTTAGACAGAAATGGTGGGTGTTACTCTCGTCATGCCTCGATGCATTCATATTCACAGGTCTCCAGGTGTTCACTGTGCTCTGGAGCACAAGACGAATTTTTTATTATTTTTTTCTCAAAGTAGACTGATGATAGCTGCATTTACATATTGTATTTGCATTCAAGCCAGCAGTGAATTCTACTGAGTAATTCAGTACTGAACAGATCATCTTTTTCATATTAGATATATTTACAGTATAGTTCAATTCATTGTCAGAAATGAAAATAAATTTGTTAAATTATATTACCCGGAAAACACCTTTTTTAATAATATAATCAGTGATGGCTAATATCCATCCATAGCTAATATATATTAAATGATATCATATTATCTTATTGCAGGTGTAATATGAAACTATCACACTCACACTGGGTTCATGTTATGTTTTCATTGAGCATGGTAATAAAGCAAAAATGTTGTAAGTCTTTCATTCTAGACAACTAGACAACACAACGGTGTTTTTTGTCATTTTGTCAATTTTGTGTAGACAGTGTGTGTTGAGTCTGTCTTTGGCATGTCTGAGGCATTTTGTTGGTATGTTATAAAAGCATCAGTTAAAATAACACCACAAAATCTAAGGTTCATTCTTTGCAGTACACCAACATGATTATCATTGATAGCCTGCATGAATCTACAGTCTGGGCTAAAAGGAAATCAGCCACAACTTTCTTCATACGATTCTGTTTTTTTAAATAAACATTGGTGGTGTTCCTAGTGTTCTTAGTTTTACAAACATACAAAATAACCTACCTAATGACATTTGTTAACAGCAAAACATCTGAAATAGATTGCTACATTCAGACTATATTGATTTTTTTTCTTAGAAATGCCATGGATGTTAGTCTGCCAGTCCATTTATACCAACCATCCTACCAACCAATACAATTTAATACTTAGTATTTGCTGGAATAAGTAAAGGGGCATTGGTGGCTCAGTGGTAGGTTTCTTGCCTATCATGCGGAAGGCCTGGGTTCGATTCCCAGCCAATGCCTCAACCCCAGCCACTGGATGCAGTGCCGGTCCCAAGCCCGGGAAAATGGGAGGGTTGTGTCAGGAGGGGCATCTGGTGTAAAACGTTTGCCAAGTTGTTGTGGCGACCCCGAACAGGGAGCAGCTGAAAGCAACTTCATTTGCTGGAACAAGTAATCATGGCAACACTGTACTATAGAGAAACCTATAGTATACCTTGACAAATGAATGCTTTTTACAAACCGGAAGGCTGTAATTACTATCATTGTGGAAAAACTATATAAAGGCATTACATTTGACTCAGTATAATAACCATTAATTTAGAGATAACAGTAGCTGACATCATATGCTAGAAGCATGTGCTATACATGATGTACGGAAAAAGACAAAAAAAAACAAATTTGCAAACACTATATTTACAGAATTTCTGTGCAAATTTGGAAAGTTATTGCAGTTCAGCAAATGCTTTAAAAAGACACTGGTAGAGACTCAAGATAGTTAGAATGTCAGTCTTTATTTTATTTTCCATACTGTAAGGTGTTACCCAGGTAACTGACCGCTATCATAAACCATATTATTCCATGCAGATATTGTGATCAAGCTTAATTACCATAAAAAGCTTGGTAAAAAAAAAAAACAAAACATAATCAGGACAAAGATTTCCTTATTATGGCAGACCTGTTTCTGTCAAGTTCTCCAATATTCTACACAAGAAGTTCCTCACCAGTTCCTCAAACTCATGTACATCACTCCAATTCATAATTGGTCTCAACTAGAAGCTTTTTTTTATCCTAATAACACAGTGTTTATTTTTGTTTGCACCTGCCTATGATTTTAAACGGCGACAACTCTGACCAGGCAGTCACAAACGATGAATGAATGAACATTATAGTGCATTGTGCATGTACATGTTAATGTTAGTGTTATCTATCTATCTATCTATCTATCTATCTATCTATCTATCTATCTATCTATCTATCTATCTATCTATCTATCTATCTATTTTTTCCTACCTATTTACCTACCTACCTACCTACCAATCTCTCTATCTGTTTATCTATCTACCCATCTATGATGACAATGACTTTAGTTTGCTTAAAGTAAAAATATGATAGATTGAAGGAAAATTGGACAACCAGTTTATCCCATTAAGACTTTTCAAAACGATCTGATCAGCTGATGATTAATACTTGTATCAGGACTCAGCAGTAGCTTTCTATCAGTCAGAGGTTTTTAATTTACAAACTTCTAATTGCTCGCACAAAACTTCTAATTGTTGTACAACACCGTACATCGGTTGCGTCTGATGAGGCAGGCCTATTCAATCATGTTTGTAAAAAGCGCTTGTGTCTGCCCAGTGTATCTTCTGTGCCAATTTCCTACTCATTATTGATTTTTTTTTCAGTGGATGTCATCAATGAGAATGTTTAATGGTCATTGATCTATGCAAGACAGAATACATTGAGACAGAATACGCAGAGACACAGATAAAGTGGGGGAGAGAGAGAGAGAGAGAGAGAGAGAGAGAGAGAGAGAGAGAGATGCAGAAAAAAAGATACTGACCTGCCGACTACTCGACGCTGACCCCTTGAATCATCAGGTCTGAACATGATATCCAGTCTGCAGTTCTGTTTGAACACGTGAGGACACAAAGAACAGCAGTAATTCATTTTTAAGTAACCTCATCTTCCCTATTATTCACCTTTGTTGCTCTCATGTGTAGATTTTTTGATTGACCCACAATCACTTGCTGTACATATAGCAGTGTAGTCATACGCCGCTTGTGACTAGACAGCACGTGGCCGCGTGTCCTTTTTTTGTTTAGTAATTGTAAAGTCCTTTCACTGTGCAATGTCTGCAAACGTGGTGCCATTCGTGCCAGATGGACTAGAGACTGGAGTGGAAATGAAAGATGTCCGATGGCCAGGAGGAAGTGTCGCAGTGAGAGCAATCTGGAGCCCAGAATGACAAGTGCCAGAAGCTTGGCTGTTACTGGAATTTGGCGTAGAAGCTTCTGGATTGACGTTGTTGAGATTGCTATTGCATATATGAAAATCTACAGTAGGGACTACTACCGTTAAATGTTAATTTCTTATTCTCTTGGTACTTGCAGTAAGAAAGCAATAAATTTTAGCAGATGAGTCATTGTTTGAAAGTGATATATATCTAAGCATAACGCTTATTCACAATCTGGCATCTGGCAAGTCAGGATAGATCAGGTTGGACCAAAATTTTCAATTATACATTCAGTTTAAAGTATGTGCTTACAGTTTCCAGGCTTTTGGCATATAAATGCACTTGCTATGGTTTGTACAGATGCTCAAATGTGTTCTGTGGCCTCATTAAACTGGTTTTATCACTGGACATTAAGCATATCAGCAAGAGCCAGATGCCTTTTACAATTATTATAATGATTAGATGTTCACTAAAATTGCCTCATTACATCTGGCTGCCCACTTAAACCGGTTATCAAAAGAAAGTTCATAGCCATGGTGGATACAGACACAGCTGAATATGCTTCTGTGATCATATAGGGGATTCTAAAATGTCTACAAAGACATCCTGTTAAGTAATAAAACAGGCTGGGGCATGTTTTTATAGAGCATGAAGGATGAGTACTTAATTCATTAGGAGGAAATTAAGATTGTCCGTTGCACATTCTTTAACCTTAAGCTACACCAAATTTACCTTGGTATGTTTAGAAAAGTCATTTACATCTGCACAATGATAATGATCATTCAAATAAAATGTGGGGCCGGAGAGGGCTGTTCACTTAACTCCAACAACATTTTCCAGTCTATCAAGGAAAATCGTATGATCAATGATGTCAAAAGGTCAAGCAACACAAGCAAGTAGACATAAACCTGATCAGTGGTAATTAGTAGGACATTTACCACTTTAACCAGTGCTCTCTCTGTGCTATGATGAGGCCTAAATCCTGACTGATACGTTTTCTGAATGTTATTCCTATGCATGAATGAGCATAACTACTGTGATAGAGCCTTTTTTAGGATATTGGAGATAAGAGGGATGTTTGATATTGGCCTATAGTTGGACAGCTGACGGAGGCTGGGGTCAGGTTTTTTAATTAGGGCTTTGATAACAGATTATTTAAAAGATTCAGGAACCATAGCCAGTATTAAGGGAAGAAATCATTGCATAAAAAAATTTATTAAAGAATGCTATGGGATAAAACAAAATAAAAAATAAAATCTGGCAGCTATTAAAACTTTGACTAATTAGCTTACTGTGTTTTTAAAGCCACCAGGACATTTTTCTTTTTTTTAATGACTGAAACTACTTGGTATAGTCTGAAATGCAACTGCTTCCAGTAATTAAGAACAAACTTTTGGGTTTTTTTACTCAGTCATTAGTAATGTGTTATAGAGTCAGTATTTACAGTAGTGAAGAATTCTGTATAGTGACATCTGGATCCTGCCTCATCTGTGGTGTGAAAATGAAATCATTATTAGTCATCCTGTAGCTTGTTTTATTCCATGAAATGTTATTTGGCATTGTGTAGATTTTCATATGAACTTTGGGTTTTTGTACAAGTCTGTTCCCTTGTTAATGTCTAACATATGGTAATACATTCGATTTTTGTTCTTTTATGGTGCTGTTCTTTGCTGTTGTTAAAAAAAAAGCAAGAACACTGAGTATACAGGACCTGGTTTAGTAATATTCCAAATAACAAGTACTGATTTGTGTCTGCAATGGCATGTTGTGGGTGATTTGCAACGAATTATCACATGAATGACGTGATGTGCAATATCGGGGGAGGAACAATTTTTAAATGAGGTTTTAGCATGTGCTGTTTGTTCTCAAGTTCACATATCGAAGAGAGTCACAGAGATTGAAACAGAAACCTCAAGCATAACAGCAAGTCAAGCATTCGATTCAGTACCTACTGCTCGGCCGATTATTCAGTACGCTCTAATCAGTATATGTGCAAAATATGCTAAAATCCGGACTTACTACAATCATTAAAGCTTTTTTTTATTTGTTAAACAAGTATGGTTTAACCACAAGGAACAACTTTTAATACCTATAGCACTTACACTTACAAGAGCTAATGTGCTAAGAACTCCTTTGGTAGGGTAGTAGGGTTATTCGGATGAGCTCCTGCAAATACAACTCTAATATGAAACCATATTTACTGATTTCTTTCTGATTGTTTTGAGATGCTAAAGCATAATTTTGAAAAACATGCTCATTATTCAGCTTTATGAAATGCTGTAACTTCGCTTCCAACTGGCAGAAATGGGCTTCCTGAGTTTAATACAAGCTGTTGGTTTGTACTAAATTGTGCATACAGTGGCTCCTGAGGTAACTTTCAGGCTGCAGTAAATTGTATTGCTGGTGCAAAATGAATTAATTTGCTCCGACACCACTCTGTATATTGCATCTCAAGATAAAATTGCATATGTTAAAGAAACAAGTCTCACAGGCTCATAGAAACAGGGTTGAGACCATTTATGATAACCAGGTGCAGGAGACTATTGGCAAAGCTGCTGAATTATTCAGCATTCAGCAAGCTTCAGGAGATGACATGAAAGAAATCTGGACTGTTCTTCTCGGAATTGTACGGGTGATGTCCTGATGTTGCACAACACACACACACACATATAGTACACAACCACAAAACTCCAACTCACAGTGTTTTTGCTTTTCTGCCTCACCGATCAAAAGGGTGTTATTTCAAGCTTCGTGAGTTGCTCTGACCTCCTTTCTCTGCCGTAATGTGCAGAATGTGCTTTGTGAATGCTCACCAGCACTTTTGTCATCTCCTGGGACTTGCGAAGACTAGCTACGCATGAGACGCAGTCACGTGTAGTCTCACTCTACAGCACACTCTACACTCTCACTGTTTCTCTCTCACTCTTCATGCTAGGAGCGAAAAGTCGATCCTGGAATTGGATACAGAACTGGATGTTGTTGTTGTTGTCCTCTAAGTATAAAAGAAAAATTGTCCTATTACCATGTTATTCAAATCACAACATACCCTGTTCAGTCCTTAGGGAAAAGGCTTCAGCTTCACTTTAACCGCATTACAGTGTTTATCACTTTGGCAGCATCATGTTTCACTGAGGATGTGGTGCTCACTGGGCAAGGCACATAATTGCATTTTGTGTCACGTGTACGCCACTGCTTCATCTATCATACCTACGATTCAGAATAACCAGACTAAGGTCTATTTTACGGTTTCATGACTGTATACAGTTGCAAGGACTGCAGTCAACTATTCCTAGACTAATAATGTACCTTATTCATATTGACCTACTTGATATTAATTATGTTGGCAGATGCTTTTATTCAAACTGACAGGGCATCAAGGCAGGATACACCCTGGACAGAGTGCCAACCCATCGCAGGGCACACGCGCGCGCACACGCGCGCACACGCGCGCACACGCACACACACGCACACACAGACGCACACACAGACAACTTAGAGATGCCAATCAACCTACAATGCATGTCTTTGGACCGGGGGAGGAAACCGGAGTACCCAGAGGAAACCCCCGAGGCACGGGGAGAACATGCAAACTCCACACACACAGCAGAGGCGGGAATCGAACCCCCAACCCTGGAGGTGTGAGGCAAACAAGCTAACCACTAAGCCACCAAGCCACCGTGCCCCCCCTACTTAGTTAAGTTATAGTGTTTAATTATGTTGTAAGCAGGGAAGAAAAAAACATTCATTCATTGTCTGCCGCTTATCCGAACTACACTCGGGTCACGGGGAGCCTGTGCCTATCCCAGGCGTCATAGGGCATCAAGGCAGGATACACCCTGGATGGAGTGCCAACCCATCGCATCGAAGAAAAAAACATTTTAGACAAAACACGTTTTTATTATTACTTACAACAGCCATAGCAACATCTAGGTTTTCACAGACCACCACAGTACTTGACTGCAGCAGACCACATTCTATGTACTTTTTTTTCAGTCCAATGATTATATTTTCCCAAAATCTCATTGCGTCATAGTGTTCAAAACTTTTTTTTTTCCCCAATGGAAATCAGTGTACAGAAGTGCAGAATGCCAAGTGTACAAAAATATCATATGCTCTTTGAGCCATGGGCAAAGTGTCTGAGGCTGAGGCAATGGATGCAAAGAGTTGCTCAAGGGCACAGCAGTGTCTCAGGCTGTCCTGGGATTTAAACTCATAACTTTCTTGTTACTAGCACAGAACCTTCACCACTAAATTCCTAATTCCCTGTATAAATGACACTTTATTAAATCAGAAGAGCAATATAGCTTGCTCCGCGGTATATCCACATATATGAGCGAGCACAGAAGACAAATGACCTACCTGGCACATAGATTGTGGTTTAAGAGAACCAGTGTCTCACTAAATGATCTTAAAACAGTGGATAAATCAGTAGCCCAGACACCGGTGATGAGTAAATTCTATAGTTGGCTAGTGGACAAGTAAAGAAAAAAAAAAATCTCATGTGTTTTTTTTTTACATAGCCACAAAAGTTTTCGAAATTCGAATAACATGATTTACGTGATCTTAAGACGAAACAAAATATTAACCAACCATTTTTTGACATACTACACAATTAGCTTTAGCAGAATACAGTGAATTTTTAATAATGTTAAAAAATAAATCCCACAATGTGATCACAGGAGTGTTATCAGCCATCTTGATTTTTTTTTTTTCTCCTCATACTACACACACTGTTTATGTACAAAATGGCATAGAATAGTATATAAGTATACGAACTGGGATGCTGGCTAGTTAGCTCGTCATACATTATTACAGTTTGTTTGCTACCATGTTTCATCCTAGACATTTAGGTTTCCAAAACACAGGATTGTGGCAGCACACTGGAATTTTTACTTGCTGATAAATGTCTGATTTCTCTATCCCTGTCTTCTCTATGCTTGTTTATAAGGAGTGAGGTATGATTCAAGGTAAGCATCTGCAAACGATGACTTCTGTGATTTCTCGTGCAGTATTACCAGATGCAGGCTAACCATCCAGAACTTTCCTAAAGCATGTACGGTGAGAGAAAGAGTTTTACCATTTCTTTTCTTATCAACTATGGTTTCAGAATTATGTTTCTGCACTTGAGGTTTATCATAAGTGTTTAAAAGCTTTCGAATTTACTACCAGATCTCTTGCAAAGTTTAGATGAATTTCAGTGATTCCAATTATTTTGTTTATACTCAGTATAAACATTTATTTATATTGAATATTTTGTTAAAGCATGTAAATCAAGTTGCTGACTTGTCAGAATTCATGTTGGAAATAATGTTAATAGCAATGCTATTAAACTGTCTCGAACTTTAATAACTTGATCATTTGAAGGACTATTTCAGGATTTCTTTTTTTTTTTCCCTCAAACATTCCACAAATGTGCTGTACCGGGAAGCTGTAGGCTAGGTAAAAAAAAGATTGCTTTCTTTTCTCTCCCCACCTTCTTGGCTCAGTGAAAGCTAGATTCATTGTGCCAAAAGCTACAAAAACAGCGGGATTGTACATCCTGAGACAGTGCTATATTTAGAATTGAATGCGCTCAATTTAAAATGACTCACACTGTATGTGTCTTATTCTGGTATGGGGCAGAGAGACATCCTTTGTGTCATCTGTTTTCAGACTTTTCTTGGATCTTCTGTACAGAACCATACATACAGATCTTGGGCTGTTTCTAGCTAACAAACAACGATCTACAAGCTGCCATGATAGTCTTATAAAATAATAATAATAATAATAATAACAATAATAATAAAATAAATTCTATTACATTATATTATATTGTGTTAGATAAAGAATGTTTCTTTAATCGTGTTACAGGTAGCTGACTTTATCGTTTTTTTTAAACATTTTTTTTCCAGAACTAACTTTACATCAGTTATCTAACAGTATTTACACATTTTTGACATTTTTGATAAATTGATAAAAGTTGATAAATTGGAAAAGAACAAAAAGGTCAAGAAACTGTAGGATCTGTACTGAAGGTCCAAATGGGATTTAATTGCCATTTAGAACATTAGCAACAATGCTGTTTAGTTTATGTAGACTTTTTCAACTTTTATATCAGGGAAATATTTGAGGAAATCAGGTAAAAAAAGATTTAAACAATATACTTAAATTAACTATGAGTATGTGTGTTGTCTGTAAGTTTTAGAATCTTTATTACGACTGCATATTTTATGTCATTGCTATTATATGTCACGACAAAGAGGCTGAGACAGAGACAGTGGCAGATGGCAGATTTAATGACACAACTCAACAGGCACAGGTCAGGTGATCAGCAAACAGAATAAACTGGGCTATGGGCAAGAACACAGGTAACTAGATACAGAAACAAGGGCAACCTAGAAAGGCATAAACAGTAAGCAAAGGCCTTATAGTCAAGATGTAACATTAACTAAGCGTGTACTTCTCGAATGGAGTGTGTGAAGTCTATTTTATAGAGGTGACTGTGAGTGTGTGCGATTGGAAATAGGTCTAATCAGAAGTCCAGTAACGGTGATCAAGGAAGTAATTGTGCAATCTCGGTTCTGTGTCCAGGTCGGCCATGTTTGTAGACCACAATGCATGTTGGGAGTTGGACTTAGACATGACACCAGTGTTATAATTTACATTTCTATTGCATTATAGTAGAAGAAATCAAGTTATATGTGGTACATTCTCAACTAAACACGAATTACAGTTTCATGACCTTGATTTAGTAACTCATAGCTTCAAAAAAATGACACTGGGAAATAATAGTATATAGTGGATCCGATGCTATTTTATAAGCTGACAGATAATGAGGGTGGAAGCCATTTTGAAACAGCCTGAAACCTCAGTATGTTGTGAGGTAATCTGATAATAACTGCAATTCATGCAGCAATGCACTAGTCTCTTATTTGATTTATTTCAAAACTTGCATTCTATCTTCATATAGTAGGACAGTATTTTTCATTTTTAACCGTTTCCTCATTTTAGGGTTACATCATATTACATTTGATGACAAAGAAATAAGAAAGTATCTGCTCAACAAGTCAGCATTTTTATCCCTGAATTTTTGCAAACTTAAAGGCAAATGCTTGTGTTTAAAGGCAGTGGTTTATGAGCTACTAAACCTGAGGTAGGCTGAGATAGTCCATTTCCTGTTTTATACAGTTCTACTCAAGAAAAATCTGACAAGCTTGCATGCAGGTCATTTGTATACTCTGCATGCTAGACCCAGAAACTCAGCACAAGCAGGTCTAAATCTAAATACACATAACTGTCCCTGTGTAAATATTGATTAAATCACCAATATCTTTTAGTTTTGTTTTTTATATTCCATTACATTCCATTACATCAAAACCCTAAAGTCTATTTTTTAAGGAAAAAAGTAAACAAAAGTGGACAACAAAGTGATATAATTGAGCTTATATTATAATCTATGTGGTGGCACGGTGGCTTAGTGGTTAGCACGTTTGCCTCACATGTCCTGGATTCGAGTCTCGCTCCCGCTCACTGTGTGTGTGGCGTTTGCATGTTCTCCCCATGCTTGGTGGGTTTCCTCCGAGTGCTCCAGTTTCCTCTCACAGTACAAAGACATGCTTCTAGGCTGATTGGAGTCTCTAAATTGCCCATAGTGTGTGTGCCCTGCAATGGGTTGGCACTCTGTCCAGGGTGTATCCTGCCTTGATGCCTGAGCACAGGCTCCCCGTGACCCGATGATAGATCGGATAAGCGGTGCAGACAATGGAATTGGAATTATATATATTATTATTAGAATTATGTATATTAACATATCCGTTACAGGTTTCTTGAACGTTCAGAGATTATATACCAGATATAAAAAAGAATGTATTTGATGAATATCAAGTATGAAGAGTCTAATTTGTATAATTAGTATCAGGATATAATTTTCTTACTAAACTCCTCACTAATGTTATTATCATAATGCTATCTATTATCTTGTATTTTAAGCAGTTTTAAGTGTCCTGATTCTTTAGCCATACTGGCCCAGGGTTATGATATAGTACAGAAAGCTCTGTAGTTCAAACAGATCCTTAAGCTGTAATTAATCTTTATGACCTGGCCTGCAGGATGTAGAGTCATAGAGCTCCAGTATTGAAGAGAAGGACAAACCAGAGCTGCTGTTAAACAATTTTTGGCTGAAAATTGAAATACTCATGCCTCATAATCACACCCCACCCAGAAATGTCTTCATCAGCAGAAAAAAACACAAACATTGTAAGATCCCTGAGCAACAGAGGCACAAAATAGTTCAGTAGTTTTATTGTCTTACGCAGCGCTTTGGTGTAGTAATATTAACATTCACGCTGATAAAATGTCAAAGCACTGCTATGAATTTTTACTTACCTTTATAAAGGAACTCTTCAAGTGCCATACGGATCACTGCACAGCTAGTAGAGAGTTTTATGCACTGTATGTAATTTGCAGGTGAATAAAAGTGCAATATAATGTATTCATTTCTGTTTGGTTCTCAAAGAAGGTAAAGCGATGCGGCTGTTGTGGCTATGAGTAAGAGAATAAAGTTATCCGTGTTATGTTATTTCTGTTCTGTCTGACCTGGCTAAGCTTCCCAGATTCTCATTCTTCCTCTATGCTCCTGCAATAAGAAAGTCACATACGCTCAGCTAAGCCTCGCAGACGATGCTCGCTTATAACTATGATCTCAATTAACTAGCAATACCAATAATAATGAAATAGAAAATCTCCTGCAGATGCTTTGGGATATTCAGAATGGCATATGTGTTTGCGCAAACAGATGGAAGCGTAATTTAGAGATGGATGAAAGATGACGTGAATTAAATCAAAAATTGTTGTTCGGTACTTAAAGATACAGGTTGGTTCTTAACACCTTGATTTTTTAAAAACGATGTGACTTTTTTCTTGTTGGCAAACTTCAGGCTTTAAGCTGTTTTAGCTAGAATTTGGGTTGTAGCAATTACAGGATAAATGACAAAGTTGTTAAAAGACTTCCATGTTCACTTCTCAGAGTCCCTGATGACCAGCGGAGCTTATCCATGCTAGTTTAGTAGATAGCTAGTGTGATGGAAAATTTTACATGGAGAAGTTGTTTGTGAGGTTCTGACCTTCTGTATGTGTGACTAGAAATTGTTATGACCAGAGATTGCTTGCGCAAAATATCATAGGGACAGAACTAAGGGCTATCTGAATAAGGCAATGATCAGAAGTTGTAATGTAGCCAATGATTGACAATGCTTTCCTTTTCTTAATCCTGTTTTGTGTTTTAATCCTGATTATAAATACTCAGTGTAACAAATGATTGGGGCCCTTCCTTTTTATTTGCATGGAAAGCGTTGGGTCCTGCTGCACAACAGTACAAATAAATTGTGTACCTTTTTACTCTTGCTAGAAACATAGGAAAATAATCAAAAACAATGTGATGTGGTTTAGGGGGCATTGGTGGCTCATTGGTAGGTTTCTCGCCTATCATGCGAAAGACCCGGGTTCGAGTCGGTCCCAAGCCCGGAGAAATGGGAGGGTTGCGTCAGGAAGGGCACCCGGCGTAAAACATTTGCCAAGTTGTTGTGCGGACCAGTTGGTCCGCTGTGGCGACCCCGAACAGGGAGCAGCCGAAAGCAACTTCTAGTGTGATGTGGTTTGGAGTGACCCCAAAATTGGCTATCAATTATGTGTTTAATTATTAATTAACAACTTGTTTATCCTCTTATAGTTATGTGTAATGTTTTGTGAAATAAGTTCCTTGTATTACTTCCTTGACTTTTTTAGACTCTTGAAGTCGATAAGACAAAAATATCCAGGCTTATGTCTTTCTGCAAATAATAATAATAATAATAATAATAATAATAATAATAATAATGTTGATTCTGAAGATTTTAAGAAAACCTAAAGTAACAGCTTTACCTCTGTCGCAAAGTGTTTGCACTGGGGACTCCTTCTAAAAATGTTAAATAAAAATTTTAGTCACATTTAGTTTCAGCAATTATTTGTTTTTGTAGCGTAGAGAAATAATTAACGCCCAAGAGAAAATTTGTATCAGCCGCAACTCAAGAGCTCAGGGAACATTTGGTCTTAAAGCAAGAGGAGCACAAGACTTTGTACAAAAACTCAGGTTTTTAAACAGGTTAGACATGTGTGCAGATTTTGGTAGAGTGTGTATTAAAAAATGGACAGTGGCCATAATAAACACTGTAAGTGATAAATAAAGTGACAGTGCATGTGACTGGAAAATATGTTGTGCAATATGCATTGTAGTAGTAGCAGGCACGTCCATTGTTTCTATTCTTTACAAAGTTTCCCAACTTTATTGTTGTAGATCAGTTTACATGGAGCTTAATGAGTGCATTAATATAAACCTGTGATTTTCCTTAGAGACAATTAATCTGAAATTAATCAACACCTTCTTACCAATCTGAATTGAGAACTGTAAAGCGCTGTGTGTTTTAAAACACTGTAATCATGCAAAATGCTGACAGCAAAGCAATGATTTGTTGATATACGGCTTATTTAAAGGACCTGGATTTATTGATTCCATTTATTATTTTATTGTTCATCTCATTCTACTTAACCCGCTATTAGTACAAACTGCCTTAAGTTCTGTTTGCAGCATTGTGTGTTTGAAAGGCTTGGTCAGTGCGCCTCGGTTGCGGACATCTGCGCTGTGTTTGACCCAGTCAGTGCATGGCTACAGAGAGAGAGCTAGAGAAGGAGAGAGACATGTGGTGTGCACAGCAGTCCATAGATGGCCAACCGTGCTGCATTGCAGAGAGGCAGATGATCTGTACGGATTCACTTTGAAGCTCAGGTTTCACACCAGGCAGTTTCAAGAATAATGTTATGCTGAAAGTCCAGCAGTACCAGCATCAGATCAATGACACAGACACAGTTCAACTACAGGCACACATATTTCATATACAGTTCTCTATTCATTTTAAATTCACGTTGTTTATATAGAGCACTGGGGACCCTGCACCAAAGATTTTGTTTGTCCATGACCATCATAAGCTCACACTTACATTAACCCACATTTACATGGCCTGAGTGATGAAGGTGATTAGGCTTAGGGTTAGGGGCGGAGTCAGGGTTTGCACCTTTTTATGACTTTATGATCAGGAAACTGTTGCTGTAGAGAACGTTATATTGCATTACATTTTCATCATATTATGCTTTTATTGTTAGAAGCACATTTCTTCCACACTTTTGCCACCAATTCTGCCATAATTGTGATCAATGATTTTACTACAAGGGCAGGTTAATGAATCATGCTACAAAAAAATGTATACTATGAGAATTCCAACAAAATACTAAACAAAATAAGTTAAAACACAAATTAAACATGTTTTAATTTGTATATTTTTTAAACATATTAAACTGGTGCTTGGCTGCTTCAGATTTTTGTGTGGCATTGCAAGAAAAACCCATCAGCTTCACTGAAAACGATCCTCAGTACTATCATTATGCCTCAATGGAGTGCCTAGGTCGGTTATACTGCTTCAGGAGATCAGCAAGAGCTAACCCATTCAGAGCTTTAGTCAATGCAAACCTTTATTAACAGCCAGCAAAAAGTTTAAATATTATCAGCAATGCAGATTGACAAACATTCGGATCAGGACCACTAAATATCGAGCCAAGGTCAACAACAGAAAAGGAAATACTCCCTAGGAAAATTATAAAGAAGTGGAAAAGAAATGTTAGGATGGAAACTTTGAAAGGTTTATGAGATATAATGGGGTGTAGTGAGGTTAGTGAGATTATCAGAGGCACTCAGAGTAAAGATCAATGAGAGCCATTAATCATAATGTTAATACGTTTTAAAATGGTCAGCGAAAATATATGGATTTAGGTTTTCCCAAGCCAATGATTTTTATTTACACTTATATATGGAGTTGGCTGTCTGGAATTCATCCTCGGAAATACATTTCAAGCTCAAAGAAGTGTTTAGTGATGTACGTTTGATGTTCCCTTGATTTATGGTGCACGATGGGCTATACTACTTTAGGAGATCAGCAAGATACACCAGAATACACTATTTCAGTCTTTAGTCAATGAGAAACGAATAATATAATAATAACCAGCCATGATGGCTTAAAGAAGACACAAGTTTTACTGTTTTTGTCCTGCAGTTTTTAGCCTGGTTAGTTAAAAACCAAAAATACCCCCATATTGCATAAGCATTCTACATTGTGCCTTGTAAAGTGATTCTATTTGGGGGACAAAGTGACAAAGCCCAAAAAAGCAAACCCATAGCAGTGAGTACTAGGCGCTCTCAGGTTGAGTTGACACAGATTCAGTGTTGCCATGGCGATGCACGTTCCAGTTCTTTCCCGTTCTATATTCGCATCTTTCTGTTATCCGTCTATAGCGTCCGCAGCACAAGCCTCATTTAACCAATTCCGCTTATGAGCAAGCCGTGTGAAGCTAACGGTAATTTATCTTATCCCGAGCCGTCATCTTACCTCACCTCTGCCTCTGCAGGGCTCTAATTAATCTCCGAGGTAGCAGGATGATATATGAGGAAGACAGGAAAGTAACCGAATGGCCTTTTTCCTTTGCGCCTTGAGGTGGTCGGGCTCTTCAGGTGCGCAGTTTTCACATGAAGGATAAATTCATCCTAACCAACATTCACAGGGGACATTTTACAATCGACCTGCCGTATTTTATCTTAGTTTTAAGCAATGTAAACAATAGTGAATGATGATCAAACATCTTAATATTCTAGTTTCATATGGCTAGTTTCATATTACAATGTAAACAGTAAAATTTGTACATGTTGTACATGTAAAGTGATGCCAAGTATGTTTCTTTTTTTTCCCTAGTTCATAAAGTACTTTTGGAATTCACTCTAAAGGGGTAATCTTCTTGTAATGTAGGAAAAATTTTTACCTACTGTGTAATCTGATGGCACTTATATTTATTATATTTAAGTGAGTAAGAAGTATATAACTATTCTTATAGATATATAATAAATATAAGTGCCATCAGATTACACACTAGGTAAAAATCCAGGACAAAATTTCCCTACATTACAAGAAAATGATCCCTTTAGAGTGAATACATTTTCGTTTGGAGATAGTATGTTTCATATTTAATTGAAGCTGTTTTAAAGCTCAGTTGTTATCATGCTGAGCTTAGATAAGTGTGTGGTTGAATTATGTTTTTTAGTAATGTTGTAATGGGGATGCAATTTTTTTTGTTCAATCAGCTGAAGTAAGTAGTTTAACTATATTATCAGTAACAATAACTATATTATAATTATATATTATTGATAATGATTGTGTTTGATTAAATATTGTGTAAGACCTGATCTTTTGATGCACAACTTGAGGCTGCTAATTAATCTTTTCATGTATTACTGAATTAGCAACATTGACAGGCTGGACAATCAGCTCAGAACCTTATCCACTGACCCATATCATTGCTTCCGATCAGACGGATCTTGGTCAGCTCTTTCTAGCTCATCCTCTGGAAGAAATGTTTTGGAAGCAACTCCAGTAAATTATTTAAGTCGACCAAACTAAGAAGACTTTTCAGTGATGAAAACTGGAGTAGTTCAGCAAGTCTGAACCAGTTCAACTTCTGTAGCAAATTCTCTTTATAGCATATCCACTCACATGGCCATATATAAATGATCTATAAATGTTAAAATGATTGAACAGAAAATTAAGTAAGTAAACCAGTCAGTCAGTTGGTTAGTCAGTGTGTCTTTTATTCATGTGCTTAATAAGATTACTATATAAACAAAACCACATGAGATGATCACACTTAATCTAATTTATTTCTGTTATTCCTGTAGGGACTTAAAGATCAGCACATTGAATTTGTAAAACAGTATTTTTAAAAGAACAACCCTATTTTTAGCTTGTTAAATCTCTCTGTGTTGTGACTCACACGCCCCCGAACAGTGAGACATCGTACCAGAATTCCAGGCCTGTTGCCTCTTTTTGCCTACACACAGTTTAATACACTTCCTTGTTTTTTTTTCTTAAAAAGTGTTTCAGTTGTATGGTATGGTTCCTCAGTGTTTGGTTCCTCATTCCTGTTTCCTCATTTACATTACTCAGCAGGGCGAGGACATCTTACAGGGGAATTTGTAGTTTGTGTTTTTATATTTTTTCGCATTTTAATGCACACTATGCATCCATGCATTCACCCATCCATCCGTCTACCCATCTACTTATCCATCCGTCTACCCGTCTACTTATCCATCCGTCTACCCATCTACTTATCCATCCGTCTACCCATCTACTTATCCATCCATCCATCCATCCATCCATCCATCTACCCATCCAACTATCCATCCATCCATCCGTCCGTCCATCTTTCTTTTTCTGTCTCTGTCTCACTTGCCATCTGTCCACATTTGCACCATAGATGTCAAGAAAGAGAGTAACACTTTTGCTCGCCATGTCACACCTCTCCTCTCACGTACTTCCATACCCGACAGCACAAAACTGCCTTATTTCTGATTGCTTCAGAGATGCTTGTGTCTATAATACATATATCCACTGTGTCCTGGAAGCATGATTTAGTGACATGGACGGTTGAATATTTACATACTTGATATGTTGTTGAAGATTTATAAATACCAACCAACAAAAGTTGTGCCAATTACTTAGACCTAAAGAAGAAGAATCACAATGAATAACTGATACTGATTGGTCAGAATTGTGTCTGACAGGAGCACTAGCTATGAGCTTGATATTAATGCTCTCTCTATTGTTTCTATAGCAACAACTTACAACACTGTAAATCATGATAAAGCCATTAAGTTATTTGAGCTTATCTCTTCTCTTTAGCTCCAATTGTCATGACAATCTTTGGATATTGAACTCAAGTTTCTAAGTTTTTTTAAAAAGCAGCAGGAGAACTTTGATTTAATAAGTTTAACCACCTTGAAATGTCTTTTTGTGAAGTGGCTTTTATGGTGAACGTGTCGCATAAACAGGATTTAAACATGTTTGTAAGTGGTGAGGTTTTCTGTGAGGAGTCTCCAGTCAGAGGTCAACAATTGGGTCAGTCGGATCCTTTACATTTTCTTGTCTTTAGGGCTTCACATTATATGACAAACTGTTTTTTTTTTTTGTCAAGGGAACAACCCACGGTGTATAGCTTCTGTAGCATAAGTGATAACAGAAACCAACTTACTTCAAGGTTGTTCCACAACAATGCATGTAATTATAAATAGAAGTATTACATTTTGACCTTTAATAAGTAAAAAAATGTTAAGGTTGGCTTAAGGTTTTGTATAACAAGAAGAAAGCACACCATGGTCTGAATTTATTGAAGAATAATCCTTCAAGAGAGTAACAGTTTCATGTCGGGCCACATCACACTACCTCATGGCTTATTATCTTATAACAACCTGCCTTGTTGTGCTGTATTCCTTATATAAGATGATACTTCTTTTCTAACCCCAATTTCTTTATACTCAGCCCTTGAATGCTTGTAAACATTATTGATGAGGTGTTCAGAAGGCTGGGAAATTAGAGCAAGGGTTTTTTCTCTCAGAGTAGGGATATGAGGGAAAAAAATCCAAGAAAATAATTAAAAGTTGAAGTTAAATTGGAATTTAGTTTTTCTTTTGGAAAATGGAAAGACAATTCTTGCTAAAAACCTCAATGTAGCATAGAACACAAACAATACACACCATTTGTGTGACCTTAAAGGTCCACCTGTCAAGAGCTCTTGCTTGAGTAGTTCTCTAGAAAGGACACAAGCCCAGAAGTGACAGTGTGCAGCGCCGAGACAAGGATCCAGACAGATATCAAAGGATGTAAACACACCGATCTGCTCCATTAGTGTGTTTATTCACACACCCAGAGTCACGTTGCAGTGTCTGGAGCTTCATCAATCATATGCAAGAGCACACACACACACACACACACACACTCACACAGACACCAGCATTTCCTCTACAGTGCAATCCATACTTGTTTACACTAACTTCTCGGGATATGAATCGTCTACAGCCATTGTCATAAGTAAGGCATTTTTTTATTTTATTTTTTTTAGATCCCCGGAAACAAGAGCCACTAAAACCTGCCCCGGATTCCAGACTCTGTGTCTACTTTGAACTTGACGTGTTTTACTGCGTACTCATTACTGATGAATTCTTGTTCCTTCTTTAGCAGTGAGCGAGTTCAAGCGTCTGCCACACAAGCAGAAACAAAATGTTTTGATAGAGAATTTCAGAGAAGGGCATTTCATGATAATTTACACAATGGCAGCTGTTTATGACATTACTGTAAGAGCAGTTTTTCAGAAGTGTCTGTTCATTATGTGGTATTCTAGTAACCATATACTCAGAGAGAGGAGTCATTTTTTAGTCAAAGAGCATATGGGATATTAAGAGTATTTATGTTAAAACCAGAAAATGCTGTATTTGTTACTTTGTGATGGTTTGCTACTTGGTTTGCTTCAGGAGAACAGTTTTGATGATTATTGTATAGTTCAGTCAGAACATAGTGAGAATACAGTTAAACACCACATCTTAAGTAGAATACAACGTTATAGTTGGTATTATGAATCAATAATTAATACCAGTGAATTAAGTGAAGGTTTTTTGTTTTTTTTTAAAAAGTCACTATTTTTGATCTTCGACTGTAGCATGGTTGTTGGTGCAAGATGAGCCCATTTGGTTTGAGTATTTCAGAAGCTATAGACATCCTTTAGATATTTTCACACACACACACAGTCTCTAGGGTTTTTTTTACAAGATGGTATGAGAATCAATGGATCAAGTGAGGGACAGTTCTTTCTTGCCTGGCATCTTGTTTATGAGAGCGCTCGGATGAGAATGGCATGTTTAGTTCGAGCAGATAGGAGGGCGATAGTAACTGAAATAATCACTCTTTACACACGTGGTGAGCAGAAAAGCATCTCAGAATGAACACCATGAGACCATGTCAAACTTTGAGGTGAATCAGCTATAACAGTACAAGCTCATCAAAGCCGGAAAGCTGGAGATTAGCAAAATACCACGTGATGTTTTTCCAATCTTCAGGTGACTTCAGTCTTTATCTGAATATCCTACATGGTTTAATTATGTTGTATTTCAATCTGTGTTTTAGCTTGACCAGATTTAGGTGACCTTTAGGGCCACATTCTCTTCACTGTGTGTATTTTTAATACTTAGGTAAATCATTTTAATAGTCAGCTATGTAAAGTCACTAATGGATGATGTCTTAGGGCATGATCTAAATATAAAGAGTGTTTAGAGCTATTATTTATTGCTGTTTAAAACAGCAGATGGCTAATTGGCCAATGTTTTAAGGTTACCATAAACAAAGTCTTAACATGAAGCCTGGCTATGGAGACTGGTCTGTAACACTTTACTTGAACTCAGCAATCATCAATCATATAATAAACCCGTTCTGATAGATGTCATATGCTAGAATAAATTGTCATGACTGTTTGCATTCAGCGAGTCTCATGTTGCCAAGAATTGATGTCACATGTCACAACAGCTGATGTCGCATGCTAATTATTGATCTTTAAATTATTATTTTTAGCCTTGTATACAATAATTCATGGATTGATAGAGTAACGGTAGTTTTGTTTCCACTGGTATGATGTTTTAGACAGTACATGCTGAATACACTGGACATAGCCGCGTCTGAAGGTAACAGCGATGACACAGCAGATGCCTGACACAGACCACATGCACAAGGAACTGAGCATGTCCTACTAACCCTGAGTGCCTCTATTTTAATAATTGGTTCTACTTGCCAAACTTCACACCATTCCCTGAACTCATTTGAATAATAAAGAACAAAATTTGCATACAGGGTAATATGCAACGGCATTAGCTCACTGGCCCAAAGATGCATGCTTGACATTTGCTTTTCATTTCAATCAGTCAGTGAATGAATAAGAGTGCCTTTTTGGCGCACGATATAAAATCCTGGGTGGTAATTGAATTGTTGTAACTGGTCCAGATTAGCGTATTTTAAATTAATTCAGAAAGCTTTTATAAATATGTTATAATGTGGACTTTAATCTTAGAATTGCCAGCTTCAGATGTAACATTTTGTAACTGTAATAATGTTTGTGACCTCTTTGTAGTAGCATTGAACAATCCACATCTTAGCATCATATGCATGCAATATTATATTAGCCACATCCTCTGTGTATGTGTGTGTGTGTGTGTGCTTCAGCACTGTATGAGCCATGCTAACACTTTCTGACTCAGCTCCATATGGTTTTAACTGACCTGTAAAGTCATTTGATGACATTCTCCTACAGTGTACTTAATCACAGCTAAATTGCGCATGGATACGTTGGTTTCCTGACATGGTTTGCTGCCTTCCTGACTTTTCAGAGACCTGAGGTTGCAAATGTTTATACCGATATATCTCTCCTCCATCATGCCTATGTCTTAGTATCAATCACTTGTTGCTTTACTCTAAGAATAGCAGAGCCTGTCTAAACATCTCCACCTTTAATAGGTTTATCATTGTATATATACAATTAGGCGAAGGATCCATGGTGTGAGAAGAAATAGGGGGCCATAAAGGCATCAAAGTGGTATGTAGTGGAGCAATAAAAGTACATAGCCAGTGCAGATTACATAACTTGGTCATAGCAGTGCATTATGGGGTTTTAGCAGTGCATTAAGGGCTACTAATAGTGCATTATGGGTCATAGTAATGCATGTGAGATCCTCCTAGTACATTATGTGGTTATAGTGTATTGTGAGGTCAGAGGTCATAATATGGTCATTGTAGCACATTGTGGGACCATAATACTGCATCATATTGTTATAGTAGTGCATTATGGGACTGTAAATGTACATTACAGAGCAATTACAGTTCATGTGCTAACTATACACAGGGTAATTATGTGATCATAATAGTGCATTATAGTTTTATAGATTATTCAGTATGTATTGTTCAAATCTGAAGAAAATCTAATTTCCCTCTAAAAAAAAAAAAGTAAAGACATTTTGGAACCCTTAATTCAGATCTTTCATGTCAGCTCTCCTGCACCTTTATTCTTATAAAAAAGTGTTTGCACTCGGCTCTCCCTAAATCCCCCAGCAGCTGTGGAGAGAAGTATAGAATGCTCTTTCCCTAATAAGATCTTCATCTTTTAATGAATGCGTGTAATTAGTTCTCCCTCAGCTCTCCTGTCACTAATCCTGTGGTGATATCAGTGTAGATTTTTTTTCTTTTCACATGAGGACATTTACAGTTGTAAGCTCTTTGTATAAAGGTCATAATAGTTATAATATAATAAGATCTAATGTGTATTGATTCTCAGGCAATCAATAAGCATTAGAGCCTCTACTTCTACATGAGCTAGCTGTCTTTACAGAAGTCTGTGTTTTAGGGAATGATACGTATTTGCAAATCACTTTAGAACATCATCAGTTTATGATTGTTGTGCATTGCTATATTATTATTATATAAAATGTTGGTGTTGATTCTTGCACTGCTTTTTGTCACAGGTTTAGTCTGCTGATCGTAATCGTAACTGTGGACGCATTTAGCTAGCTGTCAATGTTCTGAGGTAACTTTTACATAGCTACCAAATAACTTCTGAGTTGTCTTTTAGCTAGCTATTAGTATTCTTCTGTTTTTGTTTTATGAATTTTATCTTCTGTGGTAGCTAGCAATCATTAAACTTCTGTGTTGACTTCTTGCTAGCTATCAATAATCTTCTGTGATAGCACTTAGTTAACTACTAATAATTTTCCGAGGTAACTTTTGTATAACCACCAAGTAATTTCTGAGGTAACTTTTAGCTGTCAATAATCTTCTGTTTTTATTTGCAGCTATCTATGAATAATCTTCTGTTCTAGCTATCATTAAACTTCTGTGGTGGTGTTTAGATAGCTATCAATAATCTTTTTTTGGTGACTTTAAGGTAATTTTCAGAATTGTTGTAGTTTTATTTAGCTATCAGTGCTCTTCTGTGATAAAGTTAACTGAGTATGGATAGTAATTTAAGGTAACTTTTTGCTATCTCTCATTACATTTCTGTGGTAACTTTTAGCTTGCTAGCTATAATCTCTTTTTCTTTAATATTCTCTGATCATTTCTGTCTAGCTATGATTCATTTTCTGTGGTACCCAAGAAAATGTTACATCAGAAGTAAATTGTACATCTGAATTAACATTTAGCTAGCTATCAGTAATTTTCTGTGGTAACCTTATCTTGATTTAAAATACTTTTTGATATTCAGCGGTTGATACCACAGAAGATCAGTAATCGGTACATGGTCTTCTGTGAACTTGTGGGTAATCCGTAATGTATTTTTTTTTTTGGTTAAAGTGAAAATGTTTTTGTTATTGAGTCGGTCTACTTGCTGGGAAATGATGGACTTCTAAGACCGTAAACTGAGAGAGCCCATAATTACAGGCAGGCAAACAGCCCACTCTATTTGTTACCCGAGGAAAGGAAACGTGAACTAAATGGACGGATGTGACACCTTGTGTGCGTTTATGCATGTGTGTGTGCATTGTGTGTGTGCGTGCGTGCTCGCCACGTGAACTGAGAGTGCCTGGCATGTGGTAGATGGTCAGTCTAGAAGTCGGGAGGATAGAAGAGATGCTGTGATTGCTAATGGCCACACAGACACACACACAGACATACACTGATGCTGTATCTCTGGGTAGAGCTCATTAGGTCTTAGGTGCTCATCCACAGCTCATCCTCCGATTGGCTGAAGGAGGAGGAAAGAAGGCTCTGCTCACCCTCCCCCCGCTCTGTGTATGAGAGAGAGAGAAAGTGATAGAGTCTGAGCGTGTGCATTCTCTAGAACGGAGAGGAGCCGAGACACAGCCTCTATCAATTCAGAGCTCTAGTGCTGCATACTCCAGGGATCTCACACACACACACACGCACACACACCCAAAACACACAGTGCAATCTGCTACTACTAGGCACATTGTTATTGTCTATGGTCTTCTCTGCTTGTAAGGAGCAGCATCTAATTTTTGAGCATTCACGCATCTTTGTTTGAGTTCTTTCACCACAAAAGTGGTCCGACAGCAACATGGGAAGGCAGAGCCACGATGCCACCAGCACCACAACGAGCACCGGATCATGCTCCAGCTCCGGGAACGGTCGCATGCAGCGCTCGCAGAGCCGCATGAGTCTGTCTGCTTCGTTCGAGGCACTGGCTGTCTACTTCCCTTGCATGAACTCGTTTGATGAGGAGGAAGGAGGTGAGAGAGATCCTGGTTTTTGGACTATGGTGTCTGGTGAGATGGCGAGATAGGAGAAGAGGAAGAGAGGGATGTGTGCTTGGATTTAAAATGTTCTTACTAATGTGATGCTGTAATACCTCTGATGTTTATTTAATTGTCATTTTTATCAGTAGTTCGTTTTAGGTTTAGACATCAGCATCTAAAAAAATGCAAAAAATGATTTGTTGTGCCGATCATACATATCTTATTCTATTCCTACATAATCAATCTATCAGAAAAAATGATGCTGTGTGTTGAACAACTTCAGCCAAGGTTACTAGCACATATCCTGACCTTGACGCTTCAGTCTAGCTCTTGCACACTCTCGGCTTCTTGATATTAATAACATGTTAAAACTGGAGTAAATTTTTGATTGGTATCTTAATATGTGCAATCTTGTCAAAAAAGGAAGAGGTTGATGAATGCTAATTTAGAGAGACAGTCCAAATCTGATCTGTAATCTTAAGCATGCTTGATCACAAACATACCAGACGATTCTCTGGGAAGGGAGCTGTCAATCGGCTCGGCGTGATTTAATAACGAAGGATTTAATGGCGCAGGATTACTGAGCGGGAGAATTTTCTTCCTGGAATTGGCATTTGGAAATGGGTTTATTTTCTCAGAGGTAATTATGACCCTGTTAACGAGGGCATGTGTGCTAACTCTGATGATTAGTGAGGTGGTCTCTGTGGGCACGGTGTGTGCTTGGAGTCATTCTGAATGTTCAGAATCAGAGCTAGAGGAGGAGGATGCTGAATCAGAAGTGTGTATGTAGTGTGTATGGGTCTTGGAAGTAAATCAGATCTCATTAAAATTTCATAGAAATGACTCAATATCAGGGAAAAAAAGGTACTAAACCTGCATCTCTCCTCATTGCAGGATTGGTTCCTTTAACCTTTGCAAATGTTAATATATCTCCTTCCTTTGTGAAAGTGGAAATAATATTCTGAAAGGTGTACATTAGCGACCCAGCAACAAGGAACGTTACAGTTTAGGCCAACTTTTTTCCTCAAGAACCTGTAAGAAAAGGTGATTTCTAGACTTCTTAATCTTTCATGGGGCATTTATAGTTGTGTCTTAAGTGATATAACAAATTAAAAAGTGGCTAGAATAATTAGAATAATAAAAAAAAAAAGATACAGAGAGTTCATTTCACTCTTGTTTGTTTGTTTTTTCCTGGAAATATTTAGGTAGCTAGTTTCTATTATAAATAAGTATGTAACAGGTCAAATTTTGATCATTCATTGCTTCATCGCATTACAGGGATTCAAAATTATCAATGATTTTTTTTAGATATTTAGATTTGATATAAATCCTATAAATCCTGACTACCACCTTAACTTAATCAGCTACATAACAGCATCAATAGCATCAAATAACAAGCTGCCCAAATTCAATTTGTTCTCACAGTTATGATTCAGACTGTTTTAATTTTCCTGTCCACACAGGCTACAAACATTTATTCACTCCTATGTGGAACTTAAGCACGCATAAATATTGATTAACATTAAGAAATGGCCATGGATGTTGGATTGACTTGTTTTTATCAGTGGAAGAATCAGTCATCTGTTGCGCCATCCTGTTTATTCCTCACGACAGGTCCGTGTGAGCTGATGCTGCATCCGGCTTCTTTGCACAAATTAGACGTTGAATTTAAATAATAAATCTCAGTCTTCAGTGAAATTAGAAGAAGGTGGCTTTGCAAATTGTAGGAATTGTAGTATAAAATATATTGTATTTATGAAATGCAAGTATAACTTTCAATTCAGCCGATACTTCCTCTTTTTGTGGTTTCTGCTTTGTCTTTTTTATAGACACTTTAATAAGTGTCTTATTTAAATCTTTTTTGCATCTCAATATGTATAGTAAAGTTAACGGTAGCTTAACAGGACATGATTTTACCCAAGGATCAGCTGACGATCAGCTGATGTCTGCAGTAGCTATAAGTTATGAGACACTGTTGGTCACGTGACCACGCAGTCCCTTCAGCCAGTCAGAAATAATTCATTAAGAAGGTGGAACATAAAATCCTCACACAGCAAACCCTCCGGCCATGTTTTCATCTCTTTAATGCTATATGTCATGAAGTGGTGAAAGTTTGGTCCTGACCGAGCATGCCTGGTGGTGGTAGTGGGGGGTGGGGATTAGCGACACTTAACAGGAGCAGAGCTGTGTGTGATTGTTCAGTGCTTGTCACATCCAGAGATGAGCAGCACGTCTGATAGAAAGAGTCAGCTGTCACCTCAGATCAGCTGAGGAGGACCACAGTAGTGTGTGTGTCTCCATGTAATGTGGAGAGAAATGCTTTGAAAATAAAGGTCCATGACATTGCAATTAATTTCACTCCAATTACAAGATCTGAGAAGCTGTTACAGTGAATATCTCTATCTAGCAGTGACACCTGATGTCTTTTGTCTATTTGTATAATTTGTATTTTGTTGTATCAGCAAAGCAGGCTTAAATATATTAGTTCTTTCACACGACAAATCTAGCAGTGTTTCAAACAAAGCTACAGCCTGGGCTAGAAAGAAATCAGCCCCATCGTCTACTTCATACCTTCTGTGTATTTAAATTATAAGCAGTGTTGCTGTTCTTTATTCCAGAAAAAAATCAAATGAAAAGCAAATAAAATGATTAAACCTTTTTTTTTTTTTTTTTTTTTTTTTGCATTTTTCCTGGAAAGACTTTGGTTTCCATGTAGTTACTGCGTAATAGATATACCTTACAAGGAAAAATATGTTAAGGAAGCTTATAAAAACACCAGATATATATAATATCCTTGCATTTCTGCAGCACTATTTTGGTCATTAGAATATATATTATAAAGACAACCTTGATATTTGGTTCTGTAGTGTTTATACTGTCAACCTTTCCCCGTTTCACTCTTCATGTGTAGATATTTTACATTTCTGTGTGATTCTAAGAGAAAACTCAGATCAAAACCAAGCAACAAAGCTTTTGTTGATTCTTTATTTCCCTGACATGACAGAATATTTCTTGCTTTCTGCATAACTTCTGCTGTGAATTTTTGACTAATAACTAATATTTTTTCTTTGTGCCTTTGTGTAGAAGCAGGAGGAAAGAAGCTGCGCAGCACCGTTCAGAGGAGCACTGAAACAGGCCTGGCTGTGGAGATGAGGAACAGGATGACGCGACAGGCCAGTCGCGAGTCCACTGACGGCAGCATGAACAGCTTCAGCTCTGAGGGAAAGTGAGTAACACACACACACACACACACACACACATATATATAATATAATATAAATGTATTGTCAGGCAACTCTTTACATTTTTGTTGTTAGTATCAGAGTCTTAACAGGAAAAGTTGTTTTTTTCGTAGCCTGATCTTTCCCGGAGTGCGACTCTCCGCAGACAGCCAGTTCAGCGACTTCCTGGATGGACTAGGCCCCGCCCAGTTAGTAGGCCGACAGTCTTTGGCTACACCTTCAATGGGTGAGTGCTAAAAATACACCCATGCAGTTTTACTAAGCTGGCTCCTTTGCTTCAGTTTATATACAAATGCTTAGTGTTCCATGAGGTACATTAATGGAATGTAAAGTATCCCTGTTACTTATCCTGGATTTCTTTTTTCTGCACTCAGGCGACATTCAGATCGGAATGGTAGAGAAAAAAGGAGCTCTGGAGGTGGAGGTCATTCGGGCCCGAGGCCTTGTGGGTAAACCAGGATCTAAGGCACTGCCAGGTAAGATTAGATTATCAATCTTTAGCATGATGTCATGAGGTTCGATCAAGCCATTCATCTAACCTGAGTGCTGTCCCTCTGTGTGTGTCCAGCCCCTTATGTGAAGGTGTACCTGCTGGAGAACGGAGCATGCATAGCCAAAAAGAAAACAAAAGTAGCACGTAAAACCTTGGACCCTCTTTATCAGCAGCAGCTGTCCTTTGAAGAGAGTCCAGGGGGAAAAGTCTTACAAGTGAGCAACTTTTTTCACAATATAGTTTATCCAGGTTATACTGCTAGACTTAACATGAAACAGCAGCACAATGCACAAAGTCAGACTATAGACTATACACAACACTATACAGTAAACTATACACAACACTGTACAGTAAAATATAGACACACTATACAATAAAATATACACAACATTATACCAGAGACTATACACAACAGTAAACAGTAAACTATACACAACATTATAGACTAGAATATACACAACACTACACAGTAAATTATACAAAACACTACACAGTACAATATACACAACAGTATACCATAGACTAAACAAAACACTATACAGTAACCTATACACAACACTATGCAGTAGACAATACACAACACTATACAGTAAACTGTATACAATACTATAACATAGACTATACACAACACTATACAGTAAGATATACACAACACTATGCTGTAAACTATACACAACACTATGTAGTTAAATATACACAACATTATACCAGAGACTATACACAACACTACACTGTAAACTGCACATAACACTATACTATAGACTATACAAAACATTATATCAGAGGCAATACACAACACTATACAGTGAACTATATACAACACTATACAGTGAAATATACACATTATACACAACACTATACAGTAACCTATGCACAACACTATTCCATAGACAAAACACAACACTATACAGTGAAGTATACACAACACTATACCAGACACTACACACAACACTGTACAGTAAAATATAGACATATATTTTACAATAGAATTTATACAATAAAATATACACAACATTATTCCAGAGACTATACACAACACTACACAGTAAACTATACACAACACTATTCAGTAGACAATACCCAACATTATACCAGACACTACACACAACACTGTACAGTAAAATATAGACACACTATACAATAAAATATACACAACAGCATTCCAGAGACTATACACAACACTACACAGTACAATATACTCAACACTATACTATAGTTTATACACAACATTATACCAGAGACTATACACAACAATGTACAGTAAACTATACCCAATATTATAGACTATAATATACATAACATTATACAGTAGAATATACACAACACTGTACAGTAAACTATACACAACACTATAGACTAGAATATACATAACATTATACAGTAGAATATACACAACACTATACAATAATCTATACACAACACTATACAGTGAGATATACACATTATACCAGAGACAATACATAACGCTATACAGTAAGCTACACACAACACTATAGACTAGAATATACATAACATTATAGAGTAGAATATACACAACACTATACAATCCATAACTGGAGATAAAGAGTAGATGCATAACACTCTTTCTCTTTTTTCATCATCAGGTCATCGTGTGGGGAGATTACGGACGAATGGACCACAAATCATTTATGGGCGCCGTTCAGATACTTTTAGACGAGCTGGACTTGTCCAACATGGTGATTGGCTGGTTTAAGCTCTTCCCCCCATCCTCACTGGTGGACCCGACGCTCGCTCCTCTGACTCGAAGAGCATCGCAGACCTCTCTGGACAGCAGCTCTGTGCCGTTCGGCCGCTCGTAGCACAGCGCTAACGACTAGCGTGGTTGTTGTAGCATCATCCATCATCCCGATGGTGGGAGATTTGAGGCCAGTTGCTGCCCCTCCCCAGTAACACACACTGCATGCTTGGTGTTGTCTTCTGAGCCTGTTTCTTAGGGGTGAAAACTAAATGCGGTCCTTTGTTTGCGCGCAAAAATCAATAAATAAACAAATAAAAGATAATACTAATAACAGATAAATAAAACCTAAAGCCTCGCACATGTTGAGCATGGAGAGCAACCCCTTCAATCGGGGAACAGCCAGACGAAGGAAACGGACCTGTTTTTTGTCCTTTTCAAAGCCATGGGGTTCTACACAAAACCCATATTGTTGCTCATTTGTTTCTCTTCCATTATCGTTCATTGTTCATTTGTATGTGAACGGGTGAAGAGCGGTACTCTAAAATGGGTCATGCCATTTAAACAGACCCAGAGTTTGTCATATGGAAATGAGTTCGTATTAAATCATCTGCACTCCCCAGATATGCACACGATCGCAAGCGAGACTGTTTATAACTTTTTTTTTTTGTTAAAAAAAAACAAAACAAAAAAACCCAATACCGAGAAGGTTACAACCGACAGAAAAGAGACGCTTCGAGATTCGTCCGGATGAACGTTTTGGAGCGGAAGGATTTTTCTGTTGATATTGTATGGAATTTCAAAGGGACTCTTTTTTTTTTTTCTTCCTTTTGCATGGACACAAAATTTAGCTGATCTTAAAGAAACAAATATTTTCATGAGATTGCAACTTGCAAAAAAAAAAAAAAGAAAAAGAAAAAGAAAAAAAATGATACACAAATGAAACAGATCAGCCATTTTTTTGAAAATTTCTATTATTTTTAAAGAGAAATTTCACTAGTGCATGGTTTTCATGGGGAGTGAATGCAATGGCGTGATTTAAAAAAAAAAAAAAAAAAAAAGAAAAAGAAAAAATTAAGAATCCTGTTTTATTATTATCCTAAAGCCCGTGCTAGGGTCTATACTGTATTTTTACAGACATTACGATTAAATAAGGACTATAGAATTTATTTACAGGGAGAAAGAAAAAAAACTTCGTGATGTAAAGAAAAAGAAAAATGTATTATTTATGTCACTGATAAATGAGATCAGAGATCATGTGCAAATTGTACACGTTTCTTTTTCTCTTTCTTGTCCCAGGGTTACTCTTGCTGCTCTATTTTTTTCCCCTCTCCGATAACGTTCCCACGTTTCCGCAGGGCTGATCAAACAGTCTTGCCTTTTTCTACTTTATTTGGACTCGATTAGATTTAACAAGCATGTTGAAATGGATTTTCTGCAACATGGCTTGGGCACAGTGTGCAGTAACACAGCATGTTTTGATAACAATTTGGAAAGGGAAAAAAATCTTTTTTTTTTTTTTTTTTTTTTTGCAATTTCTTGTACAGTGCATGTCAATATGTTCCTTTGGTCCCTGATTGAATTTTAAGAACATTTGGCTGGGTTTGAATAAAACATTCCACCAATTTTGTCCAATTTTGTTTTAAAAAAAAAAAAAATGATGGGAATTTTATATCCTGGAAAGATTTTCCCCCAGTATTCAGGATGAATGATCCCACGGTTGATTTGCAAATGGTTCTCCTGCATCTCTTGGACAGTTGCAGTATAGCGTAGTGCAGTTTTACACACATGACCCTGGAGTTGGGACAACATGGACTCTCGCATGACATGAAAACTTGCCATGATAGAAAACTAGAGATTTCTATTACTAGATTTTTGTCTTCTTGCTTAGTTTTCAGAAAGTTCCTTTAATATATTTTTGTTATTTTATTTACAAGCCAAGACCAGTTAATTTTTTTGTTTTGTTTTCTATTTTAGTAATTATCAAAACTTTGAGCTGATTCTTCTAGGTATAATGTCAGAATGGAGCTACACCGAGACATTATTCCTCTTCCATGTAAAGCGAAATCTATTTTGGTGTTCATTCACAATCTTTCCTTTTCTCTACCGAGCTATGTATAGTTTCTCTCTGATTTGACAGTTGTATATATTATATGTCATAAGTTATGGAATTTGGATTTTAAAAAAAAATAAAATAATAATAATAATAATAAGCAGACATCTATAGATAAGATCGCACGGAATTGGGATAATGTCTCACTCAAGTAAGACATGTTACACCCTTTTTGAATGCCTTCTCTTTTTTTTCTGGTACAATGTGTTCATGCCAAGGCTATGTCTTGGTTAAGTATGGTTGAGTACAGAGATTTATGTAAGTTATTTTTCAAATTAAACAATAAAAAAGGGATATTACACTGAATCTGTGTTGGAAATCTTTGGTATTGTTAAAAGAAAAGAAAAAACAATAAATAGACTGGAGACAGGACTTAATCCAAAATAGAAGCTAGCTAGCTAGCTAGCTAGCTAGATAGATAGATAGATAGATAGATAGATAGATAGATAGATAGATAGAAATAAACAATTGCTATTGAGATATTTAAGGAACAAAACAAAACACAAAATTGTGTATTGCTATGAAGAGTCTCGCCACCCTGAAGTTGATTATTTTCCAGCAACAGCACTTCCCTTACTGTTTTATTCCTCTTATAGCACAGCAGTTTGCCAAGGCTAACACTTTTAATGTATTAAAGAACATCATAACTGAGGAATGTCCAAATTAGTTCCAGTAATCACTGATGTTATAGCAGCTATAATAGACATTCTTTCACCTACCTCTTTTTTTCTTCTAACATTCTAGTCATTCATTCATTGTCTTCCGCTTATCCGAACTATACTCAGGTCACGGGGAGCCTGTGCCTATCTCAGGCGTCATTGGGCATCAAGGCAGGATACACCCTGGATGGAGTGCCAACCCATCGCAGGACACACACACACACTCTCATTCACTCACACACTACGGACAATTTAGAGATCCCAATCAAACTACAATGCATGTCTTCGGACCGGGGGGAGGAAACCGGAGTACCTGGAGGAAACCCCCGAGGCACGGGGAGAACATGCAAACTCCACACACACGGCAGAGGCTGGAATCGAACCCCCAACCCTGGAGGTGTGAAGCAAATGTGCTAACCACTAAGCCACCGCGCCCCCCACATTCTAGTCAATTAAACGAAAAAAAAGTAGCTTGGCGTGTTATTGAGGAACCGTATCATCTTCCATTCTGAAACCTTCTCTGTTTTAGAAATTTAGAAATGTTTAGATTTAGATTTAAACTATATTTTCGTGAAATCTTGATTACATTTAACAAAAAACCTGGAATGTTTCTAATCTATGATACTTCTAGAAACCATCATAACAACTTTCGCTTAATTTTTCATGCAGTTTACAACAGAAAAAAAATTTCTGTTAAAATGACTATTATGACTAAAATTATGACTATAAATAAATATTAGACTATAAATGAGAATTATAATTAGGCCACTAACTATATAAGTACATTTTGTAAGACTCAAGCTGATAATATAATTTGGTAATGAAAAACATCAAATAAATAAATAAATAAATAAATTTTTAAGGTATGTCAATTCTTTTTAATGTCTTTATATATATATATATATATATATATATATATATATATATATATATATATATTTTGTTGGTTTTTTTCCCATTTTTTCCCTTTGTAACACTGCTATGTATTGGTTCATGTATGGTTGAGTGCAGAGATATGGCTTTACTATAAAATACTACAATAATATTGGAAGAAAAGCCTAGATTCTATATAAGGCATGTTTTGGGGAAAACAGGAAGAGAAAACAATGTTGGTGCTACTCTACATCTATAAATGGTCATTTTTTCCTTCCTTAAAATTGTGGTTCTGTCTTATGAGACACATCTCATGAATGTGAGTAAACACTGCAGACTCAATAAAAGGCGAAGAGGAAATTCTTTTCTAGCATTTCTATTATTTCAGGAACTCTGCGGAGTGTCTGATTTGGCTTGTGTCTGCTCAGGTGAGGTAAGTTAAAGCTTCAAGCATATTTAATAAAATATAATATAATATATTATATATAGTATAATATAATATATAAATATCTTTTTTAGCACTTTTATCTTTTTTCCATATTTTTTATATGTTATATCCTAGAATTAAAATGGATTCTATTTTGCTGATCTGCACAAAAAATGGTACTTATGTTGAAGTAAAATAGGGTATTTATGTGGTTTTAACTACAGGAGTTTAAAACACTCCATTTAGGCTTTGACTACATTTTGAGTTTAGGTCTAATGTCCTGTCAGATATTCTGACCAGTTTCACCAATTCCTGCTGATGAAAAGTGTCCTTACACCATGATACTACCACCACCATGCTTCACAGTGCTTTCTGAATGATGAGCACTGTATTCTTTTCACATTTGCTTTGTTTCCCATTTAGATTTTAAAAAACAAAACTCTAATGGGATTTGATATTAGCAAAGCAATAACTTTCTTCTCACTATATTTTCATGAAGCTGAGCATTATGTCATGTTGTAGTTTCTGTGCTGTGGATTTTTTCATCTCCCTCAGGGTATCATTGGCTGCTAAGTTGCTTTTCTGAATAATCCCCCTGACACACATACTTTATACACTCACTGTTTTTCCAAATTTTTCCTTTTTGGGATTTAATGATGCTCTAAGGGATGTTCAAAGGTTAACTTTAAAGTTTATATTTATAATGTTTAGTATAAATGTTTTTTATACGTAATCCTGCCCTTACTGTTCCTCCATAATTGAATCCCAGATGCTCTTTCAGTTGAAGTTTGGTAGAAATCATGCTTATCCCCACAATGATAGAAGATCAATTAAGCTAGGATCTCCTCAAAATACTTTCCCACTCTGGGATGATCACTTTAATGATTGCGTATGCTAGCAAATACAATATTGTAGCAAACAGTTTGAACTCCAGTAATCAGAGGGACGTCAATTAACTTTTTAACGAATTAACATACTAAAGAAAGAACATTCTAGGTTGTTTTTTTTTGCATACGAAACTCTGGAACCTTACAGAAACAAGGCCACATGCTTACTCACTTTAATTGCACACATTCAACAACTTATGCAAAAGAGCATATTTAAAGGTGTCACAGGAAAGGTGGTGAATATTAATTGCAATTGAGTGTTTATTTATTTATTTTTTGTAGATTGTGACAAAAATCCTAATAAATTTTGCTATTTGATTTCCAGCTGATTCTTATGAATACGTCTTGATTGAATGTCTACGTCTTGTCAAATACTTTTGCCTACGTCTTGTTAAATGCTTATGTCTACATCTTGTTAAATCTGCTAGATTAATAATAAAACCATTGTGTCATTGTGTGATTTCAGAAGAAGCCGACAATGAACTTTTCTAAGTTGAAAGCGAGCATAAAGATGACTTTATCCCGGATTTGTTCGCTCTACACAACGAAGAGTGAAATGAGCTGGAGCGAGAAGTTCCTTCTGTTTATCTCATGCCTGATCACCAGTTTTATTTTGGCTATTTTTTTCCTGCTTAGTCTTCGCTTCCCCTTAAGATTTGGCATTGAAGTCTCCATTGCAACCACTGCAGTGTTTTGGCTTTGTGTTACGCTAGCTATGTGGTTTTCTCCAAATGTTCGCTGTTTTGGAATTCTCTTCCTGATGTCCATCAGCTTGAAACAAGGCAAGAAACAGCTCCTTACAGCTGGAACAACAGTAGTGATCCTCTTGAACATACAGAACACTCTGATGAACCTTAAGGGACTTGGAAAGAGCTTAGTGTGCAATATGGAAGCAAAGCTTGTTGCCATTGACTTGGCTCCGCTCAAGACCTACATCCTCTTGCTAAAGTGGGTGGCTTCTGAGCTTAAAAATGGCCTGAACATTTTGTTGGATGGGGAGTTTTACACTGACTTTAAAATTAAGCCGAGTGTGCATTCGGGAGAGTTCACGAAGAAACTGTCCGAAGCCCACAGGACCATGAATAAGACCGCTGAGAGTGTGATGGTGGTCGTTAATGGAATTTCATCTGTAGGAAAGCAAATCTATCCAGTTTTAGGAGTCGTGATACTCGTCGTTGCTACGGCTCTCTATTTGAGGAAATTTCGCTCCAGCAGAAAGCAAAAAAATGTGTTTATTACAAAAAAGTTTTTGAGGTATGATGAAGCTCAGCGATTACAGGGAAAGCCGTCAGTTCTCCCTCTGACTAAGAAGGAGTCAAAACGTTACATTATTGTTCCCTCTGCACATTTAACCAAAAAAGATTTGAAAACCATGCTTAAATTCAGCATGTCGATTGTATCCCATAGTATGGCCTGGCTCTTTTTTGTACTACTTGATGCTCTTGTTTACTGGATTATTACTGTCTTGAGCAAGAGATTGGAAGAGCTGAAGCCACTCCATGTTCCAGTGTTACTGAAAGTGGAGGTAAAAACACAGATATATTGTACATTTATGTTTTAACTTGTATTTTAATGCTTTACTAATTTCTGTGGTTTAAATTAAACCTGAAAACTTTCTTTTCTTGCATCCGTCTCTTATGGATCAGGAAGGAACGTTCTTTATCGGCATCAACGTTGGACATGGGCAAAAAGTCAACGACTTTTCCTTCGACGTACCCATTTATGAAAAAAAGTGCTTGCCAGAACCAGAACTATGGCTCTACAAATCAGTCCTTCCTCTATCCGTCATCCTCGGTATACTGCTACTTCTGGTCGTGGTGTCTTCAAAGCTCAGTCAATTGAGGCTCATCGTGTCTGAGCAGTTCTACTCAGAAGATGCAGAGAAGAGGATTGCTGAGCTGCATGCCAAAATTCTGAAAAAAAGATCGAAATGGACGGCCAAGGATGTGAAAAGAACCCTGAAATCATTTGCCATGCAGGTTGGTTTTACTTTCTAGTTACTGGATGCATGTATGAGTGAATGGATGGATGGATGGATGGATGAATGGATGGATGGAAGAATGTATAGATTGAATGGTTGGATGGATGGATGGATGTATGGATGAATAAATATATGTGTGTGTGTGTATGTATGTATTAATGGATGGATGGATGGCTGGATGGAGGGATGGATGAATAGACACATGTATGTATGTATGGATGTATGTATGTATGTATGTATGGAGGGAGGGATACATGTATGTAAGGATGGATGGATGGATGGATGGATGTATGGATGTATGTATGTATGTATGTATGTATGGAGAGATACATGTATGTATGTATGTATGGAGGGATACATGTATGTATGTATGTATGGAGGGATACATGTATGTAAGGATGGATGTATGTAAGGATGGATGGATGGATGGATGGATGGATGGGAAGGTATTTCCCCAGTGGAAAATCATAATCATAAGAAATGGTAATCAAACATGAAAGTCAAAAGCTTAAAGAAAGTTGCCAATTTCTCAAGATGTTGGATGTTTTTGCTCTTCTAATGTACCATTTTTCTTTCTTTCTTTCTAGCTCCACTTTTGGTTTCCCATCATATTCCGTTATCCAAACAATAATGATGAGAATAAAATATAAGGTTTGTTTACAGTGGTATACATTTTGTATGGATCCATTACACATTATTAGAAAAATAGGCTTGGAATCGTCTCTCTGGGAGAAGGTTTAAAGGCTCTATGTTGAACTGTACAAAAATACAGCAACTAAGAACCAAGAGCCATTAAAGGAGCCTTTTTCATTTTACTACATAATGTAGATACTTGGGGTTTGTGTCATTTGCATGGCTATGTTGTGATAGTTATATCATAACATTTATATCACAAGATTTCAGATGCATGGATGATATTTATGACTATATATGTTGGTTATTAGCTGTTTCATAAAAATAGTGTGCAAGATCTCTTTATTTAGAACCACTGTATAAGCTACAAACATAAGTTCATTTTGTCTTTTTTTTTTTACTTCAGTATACTGGATATTTATTTGGGGCATTGGTGGCTCAGTGGTAGATTTCTCACCTATCATGTGGAAGGCCTGGGTTCGATTCCCAGCCAATGCCTCAACCCCAGCCACTGGATGCAGTGCCGGTCCCAAGCCCGGAAAAATGGGAGGGTTGTGTCAGGAAGGGCATCCGGCGTAAAACATTTGCCAAAGTTGTTGTGCGGACCAGTTGGTCCACTGTGGCGACCCCGAACAGGGAGCAGCCGAAAGCAACTTCTATACTGGATATTTATTTATAATTCTATGCTAATATATATATATATATATATATATATATATATATATATATATATATATATATATATATATATATATATATATATATATATATATATATATATATATATGATTGCTGATTGTTTGGAATATGTAATTATCTGATATATATTTTATTTATTTTTATGCATCAATAAAAAGATACTGTCCAGAGGTTAATCTGAAAATTGTATTTAATACCAAAATATTTCATTCCATTACAAAACATCATCATTTTATTGTTGCTTCCAAATAATGTATGGATGAAAAACATGTTTATTTCCATAGAGGTAAAAGATAAAAGATTGGTAAAAGATCTTCATGCTGAAAAAGTGGTAGTTTAGTGGTTAAGGTTCTGTGCTTGTGTATAGAATTTGTAAGATTAAATCCCAAATCTGAAGACTACCAAGACTCCTACAGCTCATATATGAGCTTGGATTGGATTCTGCATCATTTATAAGACAAATTTTTTTTTCCATTGTCTGTACCCGATTCTATCATCAGGTCACGGGGATATCAGGCATCAAGGCAGGACACACCCTGGACGGAGTGCCAACCCATCGCAGGGCACACACACACACATAATGGGCAATTTAGAGACTCCAATCAAGCCTAGAAGCATGTCTTTGGTCTGTGGGAGGAAACCCACCATGCACGGGGAGAACATGCAAACTCCACACACACAGTGAGCGGGAGCGAGACTCGAACCCAGGAGGTGTGAGGCGAACGTGCTAACCACTAAGCCAAAACTTTCTGCATCTACAGTGAGGCCATTTCCCAAAGGGACAAGAATATTTATAGATATTTTCAAACCACTTGATCAGGCTACACTTGAATATCGTGACCCACTTTCACTTCACTCGACCTTTTTATTTCCAAGGCTCGAGTGTTTTCACCTTTTCAATTTCACGGAACTGCCACGTAGAATCGAATTCAGCTCTCGAACTTGAAACTAGGTCAGGTACAAAACCCGGTCAATCTGTAATGTCCTACAAAATATTTACTTTCAAGTGTGTCTATTTCTTTGCTAAAATGAAGGCACATTTTAACTAGGTTTAATATTTATATCGTATAGGCTTTTCTATTAAAGATAAGACTTTGATAGTTGCAAAAAATATTTTTTCAATATTATGAGACAGAACTGTGCAAAAGTCAGAGGAGACCCAAAAATGTACAGCTGAATTGTATTGAATATTTATAAAGGTAATTATCAGGTCAATGCTGTCTTTGAACTCCCAGAAAACATCATGGCCTACAAACATGGCCGACTCAAACTACAATCACCCGTCTCCGGTGCTCTAATCACACACACCTGTTGCTGATTACACTCACACACACACACACACACACGCGCACACACACACACACACACACACACACACACACACACACACACACACACGCACGCGGTTTAAAAGAGTGAATATTCAGCAGGGCCAACTTTATCTTCTTATGCTATTCTTTATTTTTTTTACTCTTTACCTTTCCTGTTTTCATGTGCTGCTAATTGCTACGATATCCTGTTTGCTGATGGCCTGAACCTCTGCAAAAAACCTCTTTTTGACCTTTAACTTCATTCACTGCACTTATATCCATCTAAGCCTTTCCATTGTGATAGCAGTTTTTAGAAATTTTATAATTAGTATATAACACTGAAGTATGTGCTAATCAACGTTTATACAACCTAAAAAAAAAAAGTTCAATACATCCTGTCAGATGAACACCTTGAGGCACATTAGCCTGCTCCACATGATAACTAAAATATATCTGAAGACACTGACTAAGCTGAATACAGAAAATGCAGTAAAGAAGCCAAAACTTCCTGCATCTACAGTGAGGCCATTTCCCAAAGGGACAAGAAGAAATATAGTCAAACGCTTGCTCAGTATCTGGCACAGCCACTTGGCACTGAGATCAATGAGGAATACTGTTATTGCGTGTGTTGCAGCAAAGCAACATTTTTTTTTTAAACATAAGGACAAAGTATGAAACTATAAATCACCCGTAACAGCCAGTGGCAGAAAGTCTTATGAAGCAATGGGTCCAATTTTTGAGATGTTTTGTTCAGGAGCCAGTAAACACAGTGATATGTGTCTGTAGGTTTCTGTGAATCATGGCGGTGATTCATAGTGTCTGTGTGTGTGTGTTTGTATGTGTGTGTGTGTATTTCAGCCGATGCTGTAGAGGATCTGCTGAAAATAGACTGATGGAGGCAAACAAATCTAAAAAGAATTTGATTTCTCACACTATATCTTTGGGAAAATGACGTACACAGCTTCAGTCGTACATTCTAAATAGGATGTATCGATGTGAGTGCATAGTGTATAGTGTGTCATTTAGGACACAACCTCAGACTTTTGCACAGTACTGTGTACCAACTTTAAAATCCTAAAAGAATTAATTAATTAGCTAATTAATTACATTAATACTAATTAAGTAATTAGCTAATTAATTACATTGCAAGTTTGCTGTGTTTCTCGTTAAGCTTTGATTTCTACTTTATACGGCGTCCTGGTCACTGCGCTGGGTTTCCCAACCTGAAATTGAAAGCACATTAAATGCATCAGAAAATAACGAAAACTAAAGATTTTCATATTAATGCTATACAATTTATATGTTATATTTCATATTGATATGTTATTTCATATTAATATGTTGAATAATGGCAATATTGACAAACATAAGTCAATTAAAAATGCGATAAGATTGATAGGTAACGATGATGCGATCAGTTCATGATCACAGCAGGCAATAAATCTCACCTGGTCCCTTTGTTTTATTCTCTTGTACACAAAGTCAGAGTAGGGCTTTCGGGGAATAAATCTTCCCATCCCAGGTTCAGCAAACACACGGCCATTTTCATACACCACTCTGCCTCCAGAGATGGTCACCAGAGGAACACCATGGCACTCCATCCCCTCGAAGATGTTATAATCCACTGCCTGGTGGTGAGTCTTGGCTGAAATCACCCTGTAATATAGATATTGGCTTTACTAAGGCTCTACCTAAGGCAGGGGTGTCCAGTTTTATCCAGAAAGTGTCTCCTTTTTGACTGGAATGAAAGCCTGTGTCCACATTGGGCCTTTGTGGATAAGATTGGAGATTTTGTTAAGAGGATTAAGGACATATACACCACAAGAACACATGGGCCCATATGATAAGATCCTAGAAGAGCTGCAAAAATATTCATTCATTCATTGTCTACCGCTTATCCGAACTATTCTCGGGTCACGGGGGGCCTGTGCCTATCTCAGGCGTCATTGGGCATCAAGGCAGGATACACCCTGGACGGAGTGCCAACCCATCTCAAGGAACACACACACTACGGACAATTTAGAGAGGCCAATCAACCTACAATGCATGTTTTTGGACTGGGGGAGGAAACTGGAGTACCCAGAGGAAACCCCCGAGGCATGGGGAGAACATGCAAACTCCACACACACAGCGGAGGCGGGAATCGAACCCCCAACCCTGGAGGTGTGAGGCAAACGTGCTAACCACTAAGCCACTAAGCCACCATGCCCCCTGCAAAAATATTGTTATTGTTATTATAGAAATTCTCCAAAAGTTTCTAGTTTTCATTTTTCACTCATGTTTCTTCAATAACCATTAGGAAACATTAACTAGTTAGTGTTAAATCTCATCTGTTTTCCTGCTTTGTCTTGCTACATAATCCACCCCATTCATGGCATACTACACACACAGCACAGCTCATCTCTGTGTGATAGATGTACACACACCTGCCCAACCATCTGTACATACTGTTTATGTCATATATATAGTATGTTGTATATATTACTCAGTCATTTTTGCACCTATTTATTTATTAATCTAATTTAATTAAAACAGCTAATGCTCTCTTAGTGCTTCCTGAATCTGTCCTCATTGATGGAGTCTTTTAAATGGAATGAAATTGATGCTAAACAGCTCAAAGTGTAAAACAGCTGAGAACAACATCACTTTAAACTCTTCTTCATCTATGTATATATCTTTCCAAACACCCCAAATTAAATATTGCAAAAGGGCTGAACCAACTTAGTCCACATAAGTGAGAGATGAGATGGAATATTTTAGCTATTCATTACTGATGACTTGTGTGTCATATATTAGCTAACACGTAATAATGACTGACGCCATCCTACACAGTTGTCAGATGCTATGAGTCAGTGCTACTAATAGAAAAACAATTGGCACAGATCTGTGATCACGTCTGAAGTAGTGAAGACTACCTGACCCCCAAAGAGACAAAGAGACACACACACTGGAGTTTTTAAAATGGAGATTAATCAACCAAAATTGGGGCACATAGTAAGAGTTTTCTTCTGTCTAAAGACAGGTTAGCCAACTAGTGAAAGAAATTCTTTAGGAAGAATACTTGAACTCATGCCAAGAGACAACCCACTACCATTAAACGTCTTGTCACATGCATTAATCAGGACCTTGTTGAAGCAATGACACGGATTTCAGCATGTTACGGAATGCATGTTGCTTCATCATGTGCTGTATCATGCAAAACTGCCAATTACAAATCTACCAAGAGCTACGTTTATCAGAAACCCAACACAATACAGCTCATCACCCAGAGAACACCATGGCCACTGTGAAGCACGTTGGTGGTAGCATCATGTTATGGAAATAGTCATCATCAGCAGGGACTGGGAAATTAGTCCAGATTGATGAAAAAATGCATGAAGATGACAATCCTAGATTCCAGTGAGAAAGAGGCTTGAGACTGATACACCTTCCAAAAAACAAACAACCCAAAGCACGCTAAAAACCTACACTAGATTGGTTTAAACCCATAAAATTTGGAATGTCCCAGTAAAAGCTTAGAACTTTAATCAATTGAAAACCTCTGAAGATTTCTTGCAATTTCTTGTGGTCTCAATTTAATTTGTTCCAGCTTGAGTGATTTAGTCAAGAGGAATGGGTAAACATATCAGGATCCAGATGTGCAAAGCTAATGGAGACATATCCTATTGGACAGGTAGCTGTAATTGCACCCAAAAGTAGTTCTACAAAGTATGGATTCAGAGAGGTGAATAATTACGCAATAAAGAAATGTCTGCTTTTTTAGTTAATTAGCTTTTTGGTCACAATATTTTGCAACTCAAACGCTAGACGTATTTTGTAAATCATATGGCAGAAAAAATCCCAATTAAGTGCATTTTAATTCCAGATTAACTACACAATGTGGAAAAGATCAAGAGGGGTGAGTACTTATGCAAGACACTGTATTTTACAAAGTTAAAATAACTTTTAAGTTACACATCTTAAGCTTTAAATAGGGGTTTGCTAAATGGTATATAGTGCGAATTTGAGTATCGCAGAGATTATGCCCTACAGTTACTCACTGAAAAAAAAACTAAACAAAAAAACCCCTTTTTCTAAATTTGGCGTGTTGTTTTGCAAGGCTTTTTCAGAAACGCCTCATCAGCACATTACAGGGAGTTTGTGGTTCAGCGCTGTGGCTGGAACAGAACGCCACCCAGCTGTGTACCTTCTAGAAAGACATGATGAGCTTCTCATATAAAAATGACAGATATGGCTTTTTAACAAGGACACTGATGAGAACACATGCAACTGGATAATAAGGGACCATTTCAAAAGCATTTCTTGTATTGATGGATGATAGTGCAGAAAAATGATATGATATAATAATGACATGAAAAAAATAGAGGAACAATGACTGCTGGGTTTCATTTTCAGAGCAGTAATATTATTCATTGTCTACCGCTTATCCGAACTACTCTCGGGTCACGGGGAGCCTGTGCCTATCGCAGGCGTCATTGGTCATCAAGGCAGGATACACCCTGGACGGAGTGCCAACCCATCACAAGGCACATACACACACACTCTCATTCACTCACGCAATCACACACTACGGACAATTTAGAGATGCCAATCAAACCGGAAACCAGAGGAAACCCCCAAGGCATGGGTGTTTCCTCCGGACATGCAAACTCCACACACACGGCGGAGGCGGGGATCGAACCCCCAACCCTGGAGGTGTGAGGCAAACGTGCTAACCACTAAGCCACTGTGGAGTTTGCATGTTCTCCCCGTGCCTCGGGGGGTTTCCTCCGGGTACTCCGGTTTCCTCCCCCGGTCCAAAGACATGCATGGTAGGTTGATTGGCATCTCTAAATTGTCCGTAGTGTGTGAGTGAATGAGAGTGTGTGTGTGCCCTGTGATGGGTTGGCATTCCATCCAGGGTGTATCCTGCCTTGATGCCCAATGACGCCTGAGATAGGTACAGGCTCCCCGTGACCCGAGAGTAGTTCGGATAAGCGGTAGACAATGAATGAATGTTTAAAAAAAAAAACAACCCCAACTAATTCTAATTTCATTCCAAATGAAATTTCATTCTTATTTCTTATTTATAAACCTGAAAATGTAAACCTACATAAAATTACACAATTGAATCTACAAAATATACATCTAAATCTAATATCTACAAAGTATTCATTTTTATTATGTTCATCATAAAGCACAAAAAAGAACAAAAAAGAAATTATATAAATATATTTTTATTTAAGATCTATTTTTTTTTTCAAAAAAGTCTGTAATTTTACCTGGCCACTGGTTAAATTTCTTTTTTTATTTTAGTACTAGCACACTTCATCAGACATTTGAACTTAATTGTAAAAGTAGGTTAAAAAAAAACAATAATACTTTTAAAATTTTACAAAGAAATCTATTTTACTTACATTAAGTCAATTCATATTTCTTATTTATAAACCGTACATAAAATTACAATTTCAATAACATCTACAAATTAAACTTGAATATGGTCAAAATGCTTTAATTAGCCCAGATCCAATATATTAAAAATATAAAGAAAATATTGCAGTAACTAATGATGCAGAAGCAGATCCTGCAGAAATCCATTCCCTATAGTGTGTCAATATCATACAAAACCTTGGGCGATTATACTTCCTATACATGGCATGATTGTTTTCATCTATTCACTACAGCAGCATGTGTTTTATTATGTGTCTGTCTCTAGGTCACCTGAAGTGTGCATGACGTGTGTTTGCAGACGGCTCTGCTTCTACTAGGTGGCACCTGATTGGCGCTGTGCTTCGCTCCGATGCTCCCAGCTGTTCTACACTGACTTGCTGTCCTTGAGCTACGTTCACAGGGAGAGGAAACCGTAGAGCGTACTTATGTAAGATGCATTGTGACCTTCTGCTAGCTCACTGAGCGTGACAGGAGTGCGTCAGTGTGTGCACGTATTCACATGCTAACGTACAGTGATCACAGGAACGTTTGACACTATTGATCAACTTTCATTCAAAACTCTAACAGAGCCATGTCAAAGATGTGTGTGTGTGTGTGTGAGAGAGAGAGCAAGACAGAGAGAGCAAGACAGAGAGAGACAGACAGACAGAGAGAGAGAGAGAGAGAGAGAGAGAGAGAGAGAGAGAGAGAGAGAAAGAGAGCTCTGCACACACTTCCATTTAAGGCTCCACAGTTCCACACACTTCTCTTTGCGTCACAGGCTTTAGTAGTAAAAAACATAATTCGTCATCAGTAAAGCAGAAGCTGACCTAAACCACCACTACAGTATTGAGCAATAAGAGTTTCACTTCTCTTTTTATCTCAAGAATGATTTATTAGAGGACAGATTGTCAATATAATCGTCTTATAGATTCTTAGACACTGCGGAAAATTTAGGCTTAAAATGTTAGAATAAGAGCATTGTCTAAATTGTTGACCTGGTTGTTTTTGGGTGTTGCTATTGTTTCTGTTCAAGTAAATTCTCTGGATTTGGTCTGCACAACATATTTTTCCTCCATGTTTCGTGTTCATTTTGTTCCTCTTCACAACCCGTGTTTTTTTTTGTTTGTTTGTTTCTTACTACTTCCCTGTGCATGCATTGCTCATGGGTCATACTGACACTGGGGAACTGAGACAGAAAATAATATTTCAAATGACCAACCTTGAGCACATTGAGGCTTTTAGGGCACAAAACACACACACGCACAAACACACACACACAAACACACACACACACACACACACACACACACAGCTAAGAAATGTGCATACCAGCAGGTTTTAGTTTTAGTCTTGTCAAAAGCAGCTGGTGTCAGTCGATATTTCGCCACTTCTATCAATCTGTTTTATTCTCGGGTCAAAATGAGGAGAAGGAGAGGTTTAGCAGATCTGTACAGTACAGAAGTACAGCTGTCATATTTTATGTTACATAAACCAAGCACAGTGTTTCATGTTTTAAAAAAAAAAGATTATTATGGCCCCAAGTGGACACAATTATTATTATTATTATTATTATCATTCATTCATTATCTACCGCTTATCCGAACTACACTCGGGTCACGGGGAGCCTGTGCCTATCTCAGGCGTCATTGGGCATCAAGGCAGGATACACCCTGGACGGAGTGCCAACCCATCGCAGGGCACACACACACTCTCATTCACTCACTACGGACAATTTAGAGACGCCAATCAACCTACCACGCATGTTTTTGGACCGGGGGAGGAAACCGGAGTACCCGGAGGAAACCCCCGAAGCACGGGGAGAACATGCAAACTCCACACACACAAGGTGGAGGCGGGAATCGAACCCCCAACCCTGGAGGTGTGAGGCAAATGTGCTAACCACTAAGCCACCGTGCCCCCCTATTATTATAATTATTATTATTATTATTATTATTATTATTAATAATAATACTAATAATAATAATAATAATAATAAATGTATTTGTATAGCGTTTTTAGCAACAGACATTGTCTAAAAGCTTATTATTATTATTATTATTATGATTATTATTATTATTATTATTATTATTGCTGTTGTTTTCTGTATCATTGTTGTTGATATTATTGTTGCTCTTGTTATATCATTGTGGTTTGTTGTTGTTATATTCATGTTGTCGTTATTGTTGATGTTACTCTTATTTATGTTCTTCTCAGTGTTGTTATTATATTTTTGTTGTTGTTATTATATTCTTGTTGTTATTTATTTATTTATTTATTTATTTATTAAGGTTGGTGTTATATTTTTGTTGTTGTCATGTTATTTATATTGTTGTTATATTCTTGTTGCTGTCATTTTATTATATTGTTGTTATTATAGTCTTGTTGTTATCATTTTATTTCTGTATTTCTTTCTGTCTTTCTTTATTTATTTATTTATTTATTAATGTTGGTGTTATATTTTTGTCATTTTATTTATATTGTTGTTGTCTTGGTTGTTATAGACTTGTAATTTTATATTCTTGGAGTTATTACTTTATAATATCATCTTGTTGGATTACTGTTGCTGTTACATTCTTATTCTTGTTCTTTTTGTTATATTATTGTTGTTGATATATTTTTATTATTATAGATGTTGTTTCACAGGTTGGATCTGTTCAATTTTATTCCTTAACATTAAAATATGGCTTAAAGCACATTACTCAGTAGTGAAACCAAATTATTCAGTAACTAGAGTGAAACTAATAGGAAAGATTTATAGCTACCAAGAATGATGTAGCTTTTAACAGAACTTATTTCATCAGCGTAACACGGTAAATATTGTGACGTCAAAGGCATGATAAATGATAGATTCTCAAATGCAGATTTACCTGGTAGCCTTTGGGTCCCAAATAACCAGGTCTGCATCGGAGCCTTTGGCAATCCTTCCTTTCTGTGGATAAAAGTTGAAGATTTTGGCTGCGTTGCTGCTGGTGACCGCCACAAATCGATTTTCATCCATTTTGCCGCTATGCTGAGGAAAGCAAATGTTAATACTGTGTGAGTGTTTCGCTCTTATCCCCCCCGACTCTCCATCAACCTTCATACACATCCTTCTGCAGTAAAAATCAAACTGCCACACTCTAACACTCCATGAATCAAACCACATCATTTTAGCCAACAAGGCAAAAAAAGAAATCATAGATCATCTGTGAGGCAGATCCTTTTTTTCCCCATGTGCATTTTAAACCTGTATTACTCTAAAATAGCCATGTACTTTTCTGAAAACCTATCAGACTATTTGAGGGAAAGCTAATAAGTGCAATGCTTTTGTAAAAAAAAAAAAAAAAAAAAAAAAAAAGGTCTCCTCCGTTATAGAGAAGACAATTTACGACATTAAAGCTACAATAGATGTGTGTTTTTTTAAGTGTCTGACACAAATCACCGAAAATATATAAAACATGATCAAATATAACAGATTAAGCTGTGACCGCAGTACAAATGTATTAAGTGGCTGAGAAAACCAGTTTAGAAATCTTCTCAGATATTCTAAAGCCCACAGTAGATCCTGGGGGCAGAGCTTCATTAACATAGGCAGGAACAGAAAGGCGGGCCCAATAATTGTTGTTTTTGTTGTCCTTCGGCTGCTTGGGCTGTTCAGGGTAGCCACAGTGGATCATCTGATCCCCATGTATGATTTTGGCATAGGGTTCACGCCAGATGCCTTTCTGGATGCAACCCTTCCATTTTAACCAGGCTTGGGACTAGCACTGAGAGTTAACCCCTCAGTTGCTGGGCCCAATTTATTTAAAAATAATTATTCAAATATATTCAAAACCCACCTACTTAACTGTTAAAATAAAAAGTTTGTACAAATTGTGCATGTTTTTGTTTGAGCCCTAAAACATCCCTGAGCTACATTTGCATTAAGGTCACCTTGCACATTAATTAACTTAAATTAATTTTTCTTTTTGATTCAGAAAGAACTGATTCTCAGTAATCATCATTTGCTCATGAACTCATAATTTCCTGTTAACACAACTTTTTGACTATACACAAAACAGGCATGACATTATGACCACCTGCCGAAAATTGTGTTGTTGCTGCCAAATCAGCCTTGACCTGTTGAGGCATGGACTCCACTAAATCCCTGAAGGTGTGCTGTGGTATCTGGCACCAAGATGTTAGCAGCAGATCCTGTGATCCAAGTCCTGTGCCCCACCTCACAACTTACAGGGCTTAAAGGATACTCAAAGGACTTAAAGGATACTCTTGATAGATACTGACCACTGCAGACCGGGAACACCCCACAAGAGCTGCAGTTTTGGAGATGCTCTGATCCAGTGGTCTAGCCATCACAATTTGGCCCTTGGTCAAACTCGCTCAAATCCTTACACTTGCCCATTTTTCCTGCTTCTAACACATCAACTTTGAGGTCAAAATGTTCATTTGCTACCTAATATATCCCACCCACTAACAGGTGCCATGATGAGGAGATATTCAGTGTTTTTCACTTCACCTGTCACTGCTCATAATGTTATGCCTGATCAGTGTATATTATACAGTTATAGAAGGGAAATGTCATTTTGAAATATATGACACTTGTGACTTTATCAAAAAAGAGAAAATAAATCAACACCTTTTGACCAATCAGATTCATGTCAAATTAATATATAATGAGTAAATGAATAATAAGCTACAAGTAGGTCTCACTTAATCCTAAAAAAAAAAGAATCCTAAAGCAGGTGACTGACCACGCCTTTCTCCCAGATGACCGACATGCGATCTTCCACGCCGTTAACACCATTAGGGATTTTAGAGAAGTCGTCTTTTCCCAGGGCTTTCTGGCATACGGAGAACGTGCAGTGATCAGTCCCGGTTACAGTCAGGTCATCACTGAAAATATGACATATCATTAATTAAAATGGAGTCTGATTTGGTGTTTTCTTAAACAGCATTTGGTCTGACCATACAAAATCTGCACTGGTGTCTCAATACTGTAAAATAAATATCGATGTAAATGTAATTCACAAATATTTGATTGATTCTGTAAGCAGTGATGATGACTGGAAAGACGACGTACTTCAGAATCAGATCGTAAGTGCTAATGCTTATTCATGAGAACTCAAAGGAAGCCTGCAGTAACTGTGCTATGGAGTAGTGTTGTATGTACTTAGCGAGCAGGTCCATGAGGTAGCTGGGTGTACTGGGGTCTGGTCTTAGTGGGGGTCCCATTACGAAGCTGGCTGCATGTGCCCAGTCCTTGTGCCAGTAATGAGTGCCATCGGTACCCAGGCCAGCAGCTATGGGCTCGCCAAATACCACTCGCCCTGATGGAGCATATTTCATTACAGGAGTCAATGCGCAGTCACCAAAATACAAGGTGACAGATTCAATCCACTTACAATTTGCTTAACTGGATCTCTTACAGGTTCACCTGAAAGAGTTTACATTTATTTTGCATTTCATGCTATTTTTTAATATAAAACAAAATATTAATTTTTCATGTATCTTGTCAATTTTATTTTGTATCAATTTATTCTTTGATTATTTCATACTATTGTTTCAAATTAAGATTTAATATCAATTTCACCCACCGTTTCTGCGAGCAGCAGCCACCACTTTAGCGGCTGATTTGCTCATGACGTGCACCACATACAGAGGGCAGTTGGCAGTGTGGGCGATGGTGATGGCACGCTGAGTGGCCTCCGATTCCACCTCCTCGGGGCGACAGAGTTCATGGCCTTCAGGTCCTGTGATTCCCAAAGATAGCATTCTCTTGGTCCCCTAGAGGCACTCAGACAATAGACAGTTTTAAAATATGAATACTAAACAAACTGCTGAATCCTTCAGAGCAAAGTTATACATATTGGTTTTATTAAACTGCTTTCAGGTACAGTTTGTTAACTTGGATATAGCGCTGGCAATTTAATAAAATCTTTATACAAGGCTTAAAATATTTATTTAGTAGATGCTTTTATCCAAATCAACTTACAAAGCGATATATCAAACCGGAGGTTGAAAGTTCATTCCACCATTTTGAAAGTTCTTGAAAGGGATCTCACACCGCACTGAGTAAACACTACTGTTTACTGCTTAGCACTACTACTAAGTGTCAATTCATGAGGGAACATAAACCTCAAGGAGCATGTTGAGGTAGGTTTGAGGTAAAGGGGTGCTATTCCAGACAAGATCTTGTATGTGAGCATTAAATCCTTGAATTTCATGCAGATGGCTACAGGAAGCCAGATGAAGAAGGGTATGACGTGGGTGCTTTTGGGCTGGTTGTAAATAAGGTGTGCTGCTCAATTCTGAATCATCTGACTCAATCAGTGTTATTCAACTCACCTGTCAGTGCTCATAATGTTATGTCTGATCGGTGTATGTGACAAATAAAGGCTACTTAACAGACTAGTTACTCAGTGCAGCTCGTGACTGACTCTTGTGAAAAGGATTAAATGTAACACTGAGCTATTTTAAGTTTCTGTTAAGGGTGTTATTCTGGGATTTTGCTTGACTCCTTTTCATAAATATCTATTCGCTGCCCTCCAGTGGACCTGCTAAGTCCTGCGAAGCTTCACCCTCTTCTTGTCCTTTACGTGCTTGTTCAGTTATTGTTATTTATTACTGTAGACCTACAATGTTCACATGTATGGAAGTTTACTTAATAATCTAGAGTGTACATTCATTAGGTATGTAAAAGTCTGCAATAAAACTTTAGAATCAGAAAGAATGAGCTCTAGAAAAATGCTGTATTTGCTTTTCACAAAAGCAGTGGTGGCTCAAGGGTTTAAAGCTTTGGCGGTATCTTTGGGCTGTATCATATCCACCCCTGTTTTCTGATCCCAACTTCCTAAACTGGGATATATAAAGAAAAGTATTTCACTGTGCTGTAACGTACATGTGGCAATAATAAAGACTTCTTCATTTTTGAAAACATGACATTAGCATACATACATAACTTAAAAGCATTTTCTTTTGATTCTTTTTAATACTTGAGGAAATTTTATAGTAGGAAAAAACTATTCATGTATAGTTCTGAATGCAAACTTCTACAATTAATTAAGATTTTTACACATTTTGCACATTATCTATACTTTTACTTACGTATCATTCCTCAGGGATTTTTCCATTCCTATCAACAACTAAAAGTCTTTTTAAATAGAAGTAAGTCAATTCCTTCTCCTCTGCAATTTTCTGTACATACAGTACCATTTGCAGTACATAAATGCTAACCATACTCTGTTCTGATTGGCTTTAGATGCATTCTGCAGGTTTAATAAAGTACTAAATTATACTTAGTAAATATACAGGCGGGGGGCACGGTGGCTTAGTGGTTAGCATGTTTGCCTCACACCTCCAGGGTTAGGGGTTCGATTCCCGCCTCTGCTGTGTGTGTGTGGAGTTTGCATGTTCTCCCCGTGCCTCGGGGGTTTACTCCGGTTTCCTCCCCTGGTCCAAAGACATGCATTGTAGGTTGATTGGCATCTCTAAATTGTCCGTATTGTGTGAGTGAATGAGAGTGTGTGTGTGCGCCCTGTGATGGGTTGGCACTCCGTCCAGGGTGTATCCTGCCTTGATGCCCAATGACGCCTAAGATAGGCACAGGCTCCCCGTGACCCGAGAGTAGATCAGATAAGCGGTATACAATGAATGAATGAAATATACAGGATGCATGGACCCTGACCAAATCCTGTTACTATTCAAAACAGACACACAGTCATGTCCACTCATGTGTCTGATGTTTATTTGCCGGTTAATGTATGCTACAGTTTCAGTCAGATTCGTAATAAACAAATTAACCTGGCCCATAATCTTAGTCTTAGAAAAAAATAGGAGCCACATTATGGAAACTACCATGTCCTATTTATTTTTTGTCAAATTTCTCATTTAGTTTTCTGCTGACTTAATGAACATGTCAAAGGCAAAGGCAAAAAAAATAAGTAAATTAATGAATGAATTAATTTATATATATCTACAGTGGTGTGAAAAAGTGTTGGCCTGATTTCTTATTTTTTTGCATGTTTGTCACACTTTAATGTTTCAGATAATCAAACACATTTAAATGTTAGTCAAAGATAACACAACTAAACACATCATGCAGTTTTTAAATGAAGGTTTTTATTATTAAGGGAAAACAAAATCCAAAACTACATGGCCCTGTGTGAAAAACTGTTTGCCCCCTAAGCCTAATAACTGGTTGGTCCACCCTTAGCAGCAACAACTGCAATCAAGCGTTTTCCATAACTTGCAATGAGTCTGTTACAGCGCTGTGGAGGAATTTTGGCCCACTCATCTTTGCAGAATTGTTGTAATTCAGCCACATTGGAGGGTTTTCGAGCATGAACCACCTTTTTAAGGTCATGCCACAGCATCTCAATGGGATTGAGGTCAGGACTTTGACTAGGCCACTCCAAAGTCTTCATTTTGTTTTTCTTCAGCCATTCAGAGGTGGACTTGCTGGTGTGTTTTGGATCATTGTCCTGCTGCAGAACCCAAGTTCACTTCAGCTTGAGGTCACAAACAGATGGCCGGACATTCTCCTTCAGGATTTTTTTGTAGACAGCAGAATTCATGGTTCCATTTATCACAGCAAGTCTTCCAGGTCCTGAAGCAGCAAAACAGCCCCAGACCATCACACTACCACCACCATATTTTACTGTTGGTATGATGTTATTGGTATGGTGGTACTTTTACGCCAGACGTAATGGGACACAGACGTTCCAAAAAGTTCGATTTTTGTCTCATCAGTCCACAGAGTATTTTCCCAAAAGTCTTGGGGATCAAGATGTTTTCTGGCAAAACTGAGACGAGCGTTTATGTACTTTTTGCTCAGCAGCGGTTTTCGTCTTGGAACTCTGCCATGCAAACCATTTTTGCCCAGTCTCTTTCTTATGGTGGAGTCATGAACACTCACCTTAACTGAGGCAAGTGAGGCCTGCAGTTCTTTGGATGTTGTTGTTGGGTCTTTTGTGACCTCCTGGATGAGTTGTCGCTGCACTCTTGGGGTAATTTTGGTCGGCCGGCCACTCCTGGGAAGGTTCTCCACTGTTCCATGTTTTCACCATTTGTAGATAATGGCTCTCACTGTGGTTCACGGCAGTCCCAAAGCTTTAGAAATGGCTTTATAACCTTTTCCAGACTGATAGATCTCAATGACTTTCTTTCTCATTTGTTTTTGAATTTCTTTGGATCTCGGCATGATGTCTAGCTTTTGAGGATCTTTTGGTCTACTTCACTTTGTCAGGCAGGTCCTATTTAAGTGAGTTCTTGATTGCGAACAGGTGTGGCAGTAATCAGGCCTGGGTGTGGCTAGAGAAACTGAACTCAGGTGTGATAAACCACAGTTAAGTTATGTTTTAACAGGGGGGCAAACACTTTTTCACACAGGGCCATGTAGTTTTGGATTTTGTTTTCCCTTAATAATAAAAATCATTTATAAATATATAAAAAATAATTAATTAAATGTGTTAAAAAGGTCTAAAGTTATTTCTATAAAATCTGCATAGATAGATAGATAGATAGATAGATAGATAGATAGATATTTTTTTGTGTTATTTATGTGTTTGTGGTGTTATTTATTTATTTTTGTTGTTGTTGTTGCTGAAAGGACACATATTGAACTTTTTATGTCCAAATTGACAGAAATAAAATACAGATTTTATTTTTGAAAAAAGTGTCCATGGATAGAAATGCACTTTGTAATTCTCTCCGAGTTTCAAAATTTCAATAATAATAATCCTTTTATTATAAACCTTTTAAAAGTTTAAAAGGCCATGTAGAGCTGTAAAAGTCACAAATACAAATCTTTGTTGACAGACAGAGAGAGAGAGAGAGAGAGACAGACAGAGAGACAGACAGACAAAGAGGCAGACAGATAGAGAGAGAGAGACAGAGACAGAGACAGAGAGAGAGAGCAAAAATCATGTGATCCAGTCTAATCTTGTGAAGAGATTCTTTTTTTTTTTTTAATAAAATAAAATCAAAATTCCTTTATTAGTTTTTCACAGGAGCAGTTACATAATAATGTGCTAATCTAGCCATGGGGGTCACAGTCCAGTGACTTCTGTGCCAGTCCCAAGCCCAGATAAATAGAGAGGGTTGCATCATGAAGGGCATCCGGCACAAAACATTGCCAAATTTAATCATGCAATTCGTCAGTTCTCTGAATTTCATACCGGATCGGTCAAGGCCCGGGTTAACAACGACCGCCATCGGAGCCATTGACCTACAGGGAAATTGGGCTACTGTTGGTCGAAGCAGTAGAGGAGGGAGGAGAGTGCACAGACAGAGAGAAAAGAAGAAAGGTAAGAATGCAGGCCTGAGAAGACAGAGAGACAGACTGGCAGAGGGAGAGAGAGAGAGAACAGAGAGAGAGAGAGAGAGAGAGAGAGAGAGAGAGAGAGAGAGAGAGAGAGAGAGAGAGAGAGAGAGAGATTATGTGTGGCTTAGGAATTTAGGAAAAGTCTAGAAATAGGGTCAATAATCTTACATTTGTTTTAAATAGTCTCATAAGGAGAAATATTCAATATGTTTTGCTAAATTCTCATGCTCATATTTATTAGAAGTTATTTATTTATTTATTTATTTATTTATTTATTTATTTATTTATTTATTTATTTATTTATTTTCAGGAAAATATGCAATCTCTGAGACAAAACCTGCCTGTTCTTCTTTACAGTAACAAATAAAACAGCACAAATCTACAACTCAGTTATAGAGCAGATCCCACCAGCATCTCCGACAGTTCTGGTGTTTGAACACACAACCTCAGGGTCACTAGTACAACCTTATCTGCTGAAGAACCGCTGAAATATATATCAAAATTCAAAGATCTTGGTCCATGTAAAAAACATGTCCAACATGTTCATTTGACTTAAAAAATTGTATGCTTGACAGCTACACAGTTTCCCCCTCGACGAGTTAATTATTCACTCTTTGCTTTTCCGACTCCCACCAACCATCGATCAGAAGCGAGTCGACTTGGGATTCACGGCTTTAAAGCATGAACTTGTGAGTAATTCCTGACTTTAAACATTAATAAGCAGTGGTTTAGTGCTCCTCACCTCTGCAATCAGATCTCCGTTTTCAGCATGGACTTGTGCGATGGCTCCAATGTCTTTACAGTGAGAGAAAACTGCGTAGAGCTCATCGTCACGCAGCATGAACACATCTTTATACGCCATAAACGTCTTGAAGGAGTTTACTCCTCTCTCGCGAACAAGAGTCTCCATTTCTTGTTTCACCTGAAATCAATAGTCAATCACTGATTGGTTAATTACACGTTAATTAATGATATTTTGGTTATACTCATGAATTGTATGCATTTTACAATTTAAAATATAAAGGAGTACAATATTCAAAATTTTTTTGGGCTCAATTTATTTCATTTACTTAGCACAAATTTCATCCATCAGATTTAATAACTGCTTTGCTACAAAACCAAAGCAGCATTTTTGATTGCTAGTGAACAGAACAAAAACATTAGGATTAAGTCCTCTCATCTTGTGTTTAGTAACGTACACGATCATCCCACCAGGTAACAGCGACGTGGAGGGAATAGTCACAGCACACTTTTGCGTCAGCGATCCTTCTCCATCTGTCATACGCCTCAAGCAGAGAAGTTCCTTTTTGAGGTATGACAAAATCCAGAATCATGGTGGTTCCTCCGGCTACTGCGGCCTGTGGAGAGAGAGCAAAAATCATGTGATCCAGTCTAATCTTGTGAAGAGATTCTTTTTTTTTTTTTAATAAAAAAATGTCCCCATTTGTCAAAACAGGTATAAAGGAATCAAAATTCCTTTATTAGTTTTTCACAGGAGCAGTTACATAATAATGTGCTAATCTAGCCATGGGGGTCACAGTCCAGTGACTTCTGTGCCAGTCCCAAGCCCAGATAAATAGAGAGGGTTGCATCATGAAGGGCATCCGGCACGAAACATTGCCAAATTTAATCATGCAATTCGTCAGTTCTCTGAATTTCATACCGGATCGGTCAAGGCCCGGGTTAACAATGACCGCCATCGGAGCCATTGACCTACAGGGAAATTGGGCTACTGTTGGTCGAAGCAGTAGAGGAGGGAGGAGAGTGCACAGACAGAGAGAGAAGAAGAAAGGTAAGAGTGTAGGCCTGAGAAGACAGAGAGACAGACTGGCAGAGGGAGAGAGAGAGAGAACAGAGAGAGTGAAAGAGAGAGAGAGAGAGAGAGAGAGAGAGAGAGAGAGAGAGAGAGAGAGAGAAAAACAGAGAGAGAGTAAGAGACAGAGACAGAGAAAGAGAGAGAGAGAGAGAGAGAAAGAGACAGAGAAGAGAGAGAGAAACTGGCGGAGGGAGAGAGAGAGCGAGAGAGAACAGACAAAGAAAGAGAGAGAGAGAGAGAGAGAGAGAGAGAGAGAGAGAGAGAGATTATGTGTGGCTTAGGAATTTAGGAAAAGTCTAGAAATAGGGTCAATAATCTTACATTTGTTTTAAATAGTCTCATAAGGAGAAATATTCAATATGTTTTGCTAAATTCTCATGCTCATATTTATTAGAAGTTATTTATTTATTTATTTATTTATTTATTTATTTATTTATTTATTTTTTTTTTCAGGAAAATATGCAATCTCTGAGACAAAACCTTTACAGTAACAAATAAAACAGCACAAATCTACAACTCAGTTATAGAGCAGATCCCACCAGCATCTCCGACAGTTCTGGTGTTTGAACACACAACCTCAGGGTCATTAGTACAACCTTATCTGCTGAGGAACCGCTGAAATATATATCAAAATTCAAAGATCTTGGTCCATGTAAAAAACATGTCCAACATGTTCATTTGACTTAAAAAATTGTATGCTTGACAGCTACACAGTTTCCCCCTCGACGAGTTAATTATTCACTCTCTGCTTTTCCGACTCCCACCAACCATCGATCAAAAGCGAGTCGACTTGGGATTCACGGCTTTAAAGCACGAACTTTTGAGTAATTCCTGACTTTAAACATTAATAAGCAGTGGTTTAGTACTTATTTAGTGCTTTAGTGCCAGTAGAGGAGGGAGGAGAGTGCACAGACAGAGAGAGAAGAGGAAAGGTAAGAGTGTAGGACTGAGAATAGGAACTCTGAATGTTGGTACTATGACAGGGAAAGGTAGAGAGCTGGCTGATATGATGGAGAGAAGGAAGGTGGATATACTGTGTGTACAGGAGACCAGGTGGAAGGGTAGCAAGGCTCGTAGTATAGGAGGAGGATTCAAGCTGTTTTATTATGGTGTGGATAGTAAGAGAAATGGGGTAGGTGTGGTCCTGAAGGAGGAGTTTGTGAGGAATGTTCTGGAGGTGAAGAGAGTGTCAGACAGGGTGATGAGTCTGAAGTTAGAGATTGAAGGGGTGATGTTGAATGTTGTTAGTGGTTATGCCCCACAGGTAGGTTGTGAGTTAGAGGAGAAAGAGAGATTCTGGAGTGAATTAGATGAGGTGATGGAGAGTATTCCCACGGGTGAGAGAGTGGTGATAGGAGCGGATTTTAATGGACATTTTGGTAAAGGGGGAACACAGATGATGAGGAGGTGATGGGCAAGTTTGGAGTTAAGGAAAGGAACCTTGAAGGACAGATGGTAGTGGACTTTGCTAAGAGGATGGACATGGCTGTGGTTAACACTTATTTTCAGAAGAGGGAGGAGCATAGAGTGACTTACAAGAATGGAGGTAGAAGCACACAGGTAGACTACATCCTATGTAGAAGAGGCAATCTGAAAGAGATTAGTGACTGTAAAGTAGGGAGTGGGAGAGAGTGTAGCCAGACAGCATAGGATGGTGGTGTGTAGGATGACTTTGATGGCCTGTAAGAAGAAGAGGTCAAAGATAGAGAAGAAAACCAAGTGGTGGAAGCTGAAAAAGGAGGAATGTTGTGAGGAATTTAGACAGAAGTTGAGTTACATAATAATGTGCTATTAATGAAATTCAGTTAATTATAAAAAAGATCTTTCCCGTTTGTGTAAATCTAAACAGATTCGCTAAGGTGAACAAAGACTGCTACAAATCGTATCATTGACGATGAGCAACTGAAATTTTAGTCACAAATATATTTACAATTTGACGTACCTTCCTAGTGGTTTCTTTCTAAACCACAGTTTACAATAATAAAATAATCTAAGGGATTAATAAAGGAATGACAATCAACTGATTAGGAAATAGCTTCAATAAAATCATCAGGTCCTACAAGATCTACAACATTCATACACAACTATAACATTTTGGGTTCTACAGCATGTACGAAAAGTGAGACAACTGTACAAAGTTAAAGGTTTACTCAACACCATTACTTCTTAAAAAAACAACAGTTCCACACAACCCATTAAAATCCATGCTTTTATACAATTATTCACCTTAAACTCACATAAAAAAGATTGTAGTATCTATACAAATGTGATATAAATCTTGCATGCCCTCTCTTTTTACTTGTTTTATAACATCCTAATTTTTTTGAGCCCCCACATCATCATTCTCTACACATTCTTGGTTCAAATTCTACCAGATTACTTGGCCAATATTTTCCCATTCCTTTAGACATACGTGCTAATTATGCACAACATTTCTCACATATGTGTTAGAGTTTGAGAGTCTGAGTTAGAGTCCTAAGACTTCTTTCTTTACCCATTTCTTTTCTGGTCTTTCTAAACTTTCCAGTGTAACCTCAGACTGAACCTGACATGGTCTTAGACTATTGTTGCTCATCTGTCTTAAGATTTGATGTATTCTGCATGTTCTGAGATGTTTTTCTGCTCAGTATTTTTGCAAAGAGTGGTTATTTCAGTTACTGTAGCTTTTCTGTCCCTTCAGCTCGGAATATTCTCTTCTGAATCAACAATGTGTTTCTGCCCTCACCTCAGAACTGGATGTTTGTTTGGACCCAACTGCAAGTCTGGGAGATCTTCAAGAATCTGAATCAGGAATCTTAAAGAAATCTGGGAGAAATTTCAGAATTTCCTCATGTGATCTATCTATCTATCTATCTATCTATCTATCTATCTATCTATCTATCTATCTATCTATCTATCTATCTAACTATCTATCTATCTATCTATCTATCTATCTATCTATCTATCTATCTATCTATCTACAGTGGTGTGAAAAAGTGTTGGCCCCCTTCCTGATTTCTAATTTTTTTGCATGTTTGTCACACTTTAATGTTTCAGATAATCAAACACATTTAAATATTAGTCAAAGATAACACAAGTAAACACATCATGCAGTTTTTAAATGAAGGTTTTTTGCAGAACCCAAGGTGAACTTGGGTTCTGCAGCAGGACAATGATCCAAAACACACCAGCAAGTCCACCTCTGAATGGCTGAAGAAAAACAAAATGAAGACTTTGGAGTGGCCTAGTCAAAGTCCTGACCTCAATCCCATTGAGATGCTGTGGCATGACCTTAAAAAGGTGGTTCATGCTCGAAAACCCTCCAATGTGGCTGAATTACAACAATTCTGCAAAGATGAGTGGGCCAAAATTCCTCCACAGCGCTGTAACAGACTCATTGCAAGTTATCGAAAACGCTTGATTGCAGTTGTTGCTGCTAAGGGTGGCCCAACCAGTTATTAGGCTTAGGGGGCAAAAAATATTATCACACAGGGCCATGTAGTTTTGGATTTTGTTTTCCCTTAATAATAAAATATCTATCTATCTATCTATCTATCTATCTATCTATCTATCTATCTATCTCTCTATCTATCTATCTATCTATCTATCTATCTATCTATCTATCTATCTATCAGTACTTTCTGAAATTCTCCAACAAGCGTCTTGTATGAGCAACCATGCCACACCAAACCACAGTCAATGTCACCAAGATCTAAAACTGGCATTACCTGAAACTCTTAGCCTGTATGTGCAATATAAAAACATTCACATTAATGACATTTGACAGATGCCCTTATCCAGAGTGACTTACATAATACAACTTAGCAATTGAGAGTTAAGGGCCTTGCTGAAGGGCCCAGCAGTGGCAACTTGGTGGACCTGGGATTCAAAGTCACAACCAGTCCAACAGCATTCCAACACCTTAGGCATTAAGCATTCACATCCCCTTTGAAGCATTGCATTGGTGCCATGTGATTGACTGATTCATAAATTTCATAAATGAGCAGGGGTACAGGTGTGTACAGGTGTTTCTATTAAAGTGGCCGGTGAGTTAGTGCGAGAGAGAGAGAGAGAGAGAGAGAGAGAGAGAGAGAGAGAGAGAGAGAGAGAGAGAGAGAGAGATTAATTCGTTTGCTTATGTGTTTCTGTAACTGCGTGATCCTGGATTAAAAAGGATGGACTCCGTTACCTTGGTACCGGAGCGGAAGTCATCCACCGCCACAGTGCCCATAAACTCCAGCTCCATATGTGTGTGCGTGTCTATTCCTCCGGGCAGCAACAGTTTCCCGCTGGCGTCCAGCACCCGAGTTCCGCTCTCCTGCACCTGCAGGTCGGATCCCACTGCCTGGATCACCCCGTCCTCTATAAAGACATCAGCCAGCTCGGAGCGATCCTCATTCACCACTTTACCTCCTTTAATCAAAATTCGGCCCCTTTCCGACATCCTTACTTTACTCTAATTAAAACCTTGGTTATAATTAAATAATTTTTCGGGTTGTAAATCCAAATACAAAGAATCTACAGTACCTTTTCCACCCCCTACAATTTACCGACCTGAATGTGTTCACAGTTGCGAAACCTGTCCTAAGTCCTCAAAGGCGGAGTGTTGTTTTTTTCTTCCTACCTGTCTTTTTTCAACTCCACCCTCTCCCATAGACTCATTCTTAATTTTTTATTTTATTTTTTACAAACCTATTCTTTTATTATTTTTTAATTATTCCCATATATCTAATTAACATAAGAATGTTTGCTAAAGAAAACCAAGAAAGCTACATAGTTAATTCAGCAAATGCAACAATTCGTCATCTTGTTTTATCATCTTGTTTTAAAAAATCTATATTAGCTAACAAAACCGGCTTTTCTTGCTCATGTTGGTACATGCCAGAGAAAAACCACACAGTTTTCATTACCTCTTCTCTAAGCTTTCAAGCCTCATAAGCTAAGTCGTTTTTATTCAAATCCCAAGTACAGCTCCAGCAATGCTAACGCTTTAATAACAATCAATACACAAAGCCAAATGAATACGAGAAATGTCGAGGGTTCTGTCACATATTCCTCAATTTGTATAGCCTGAAAAAAAAAAACAGTTTTCATACATAGCTTTTCATTTTCTATATCTTTTCAAGTTCAACAAATGTCCACTTCAGTTGAAAAACATGCTATAAATGCTATTAACGAAAGCAAAAACAGTGCCACTGAGGCTAGTTAGTGGAATCCATAAGTAGCAAGAATGTATGCTAATCTGACTAATTCTTTGCGTTTGTTTTTTGTTTTTTCTTCTTCTCATTTTCATTAAATGGATTAAATGATAGTTTTCATTTTTGTCAGAAATGTTTGTGGTATGTTTAGACAAGAAAGGAGACTATGTGATATATTTTTGTACCGGAACGTTTGGGTTATTACTTATTTGACCACATGAGTGTGCTGTTCATACATGAATGAGAAAATGGGACATTTATATAAAGACAGTTATACAAAAACAACAGTGCAAACATCCAGCTCCTAATTATAATTTTACAGATTTGTTCCTGCAGCATATTGTATGAAGATATGAAATATGGTTAAATATGGTTGAGGTAACTAGACAGACAAAGCTGGTTTTAAAAAAAAAAAAACATCTTCAGAAGAAGATGGTACTGAACTGTGCTTGTCTCAGTGTTTGAGCAATCAAGCTACACCTTTTGTACTTTTAGTATGCATCATTTACCTATAAAGTTGCACGATCAGCCATAACATTATGAGCACTGACAGGTGCCGTGAATAACACTGATTATCGGGATATATTAGGCAGCAAGTGAACATTTTGTCCTCAAAGTTGATGTGTTAGAAGCAGGAAAAATGGGCAAGCGTAAGGATTTGAGCGAGTTTGACGGAGGACCAAATTGTGATGGCTAGACCACTGGATCAGAGCATCTCCAAAACTGCAGCTCTTGTGGGGTGTTCCCGGTCTGCAGTGGTCAGTATCTATCAAAATTGGTCCAAGGAACGAACAGTGGTGAACCGGAAACAGGGTCATGGGTGGCCAAGGCTCACTGATGCACGTGGGGAGTGAAGGCTGATCCATTTAGTCCGATCCAACAGACAAGCTACTTAAGCAAACTGATAGAAAGGTGTCAGAATACACAGTGCATCGCAGTTCTCTTGCATATTGCTGCAGACTAGTCAGGGTGCCCAGGTGGTCATAATATTATGCCTGGTCGGTGTAGTATACCTTTTAAGCTTTACCCAAAGATAATCAAGTCCAGTGATGCACATGAAATCTTTTTTTAAGGTATATACTCTCATTATAAAAGATAAAGGTCCAATCAAAAACAGATAAGCGAAAGAAAGTTAGGGTTAGGGGGTCCTAATAATTCATAACATTACATATTAAGTTGTACAAAATTCAAACTACAACAGATTTTGTATATGAGGTTGACTAAACTTAACATCTGTATGTAATATACGTATTCCTGCACCTGAAGACCTGAAGGAGCTACAAAAGGAAATTTTGCCTGCTGGCTTACCTTTACTTTACAGTTCAGTACTTTACAGACGAAATATTTAAAAAAAAAAAGAAATTGGCCCTAGGTGTAAAGTAAGGGGTGTGGGGTGTGTGTGTGTGTGTGTGTGTGTGTGTGTGTTTGAAAACCAAGACAGAAATGTCACAAGCAGCTGCCAACAGTCAGTACTTGAACGTAAATAGCTCTATCACTTGCAGCTGATACACAATGCCTTACTTTGGTATTTTGCCAGATGACATGTTCTGTGTTGACCTGGAAAAAGATTTTTGAGAATTTGCATGAAATGCATGCGCCCTCTAAGATAATCGAATCTAATATTATGGAATGGTCATAATTATAATAAATACAGTGTTGTTTGTGAAGACATTATGGCATAAGGTTTTCTTATGAAGACCAAGGACACTGTATTAAGCTACTACCTGTTTGTGACAGGTCCATGTAAACACGGCTGTTTAGTGCATCTAATTATAGATCAACTTAAAGCTATGCCATCACACACACACACACACACACACACACACACACACACACACACACACACACACACTTTCTAATCTTTCTATTCCATTTTCTTACTTTATTAAGTTATAGGTGATGTTTTCACACCCTTTAGGCCCCTGACCAGGTTGCATCATCTGGCATGCGGTCTGTTTTCACCCGTTCGACACAGTAGGGACATTGTCAATGTCATGTCACTTTTGTGCAACTTTATTTGTTTTTGCTTCTTTAAGAATTAGAAAAGTGAAACACTCTGGAGAGACAAAGATGCATGTACTGGTGAGATAAGCAAGTCCTCTGGGCTTACAAATACCTCTCTGTGTCTCTTTCTATCTTTCTTATACACACACACATACACACACACACACACAGACACACACACACGCACACACACACACACACACACACACACACACACACACACACACACACACACACTGAGGCAGGAAACACTACTGCATGCCTTAAGAGGATTTGCAGGGTGATGTGAAGTGCAATCAGTGTATGAAATGCTAACGAGAAAGTCTTGGTAGTTGAGCAGCACCTCTGCTCGAGTCTCTTTCTGTTTTTTTTTTAGTAGTAGTACTGAATTTTTATCAGTGAACATAAATATCATTTTATGTTTCTTTTTTGACTGGTTGCTCCGACTCTTTAAAATAATGCTAGTCAAATCAAATTAAGAATTTTATCTACTAATATTCTGACCAGTGGTGTAATGAAATTATAGGTGTTTTTACAATTTGCTTGACATTGCAGTTTCACAAAAGAAAGAAGGAAAGAAATCAGTCAATTGAAAAAGGCACCAAAGCAGCAACATTTTGCTCTCATCAGGAAATCCAGATTATATGAATATGCAAATTAAAACCTTTCTTGCCCACCGGAAAAGTGGTGTTGCCCACTGGAAAATTGGTTTTGCCGCAGTAAAACTGGTGTTGCCCCTGAAAAACTGGCATAAGGCACTGTAAAACTGGTGCTGCCTCTGTAGAACTGGTGTTGCCCACTAGAAAAAGAGTGTTGCTCCTGGAAAACTGGTGTCATCAACTGGAAAAGTGGTGTTGTCCCTGTAAAACTGGTGTTGCCCCTGGAAAACTGGTGTTGCTAACTGGACAACTGGTGCAACCTCTGTAGAACTGGTGTTGCTCACTTTAAAAATGGTATTGTTCACTGGACAAATGGTGCTGCCTCTGTAGAACTGGTGTTGCCCACTGGAAAAATGGTGTTGCTCACTGGACAACTGGTGCTGCCTCTGTAGAACTGGTGTTCCCCCTGGAAACCTGGTGTTGCCCCTGGACAATTTGTGTCATCAAAATGGAAAAGTGGTGTTGCTCACTGGAAAACTGGTGTCATCAACTGTGAAATTGGCATTGCCCCTGGAAAACTGGTGTTGTCCATGGAAAATTGGCCGTGCCCCTGGAAAACTGGCATTGGGCACTGTAAAACTGGTGCTGCCTCTGTAGAACTGGTGTTGCCCACTGGAAAAATGGTATTGCTCACTGGACAACTGGTGCTGCCTCTGTAGAACTGGAGTTGCTCACTGGAAAAATAGTGTTGCCCCTGGAAAACTAATGTCATCAACTGGAAAAATAGTGTTGCCCCTAGAAAACTGGTGTCATCAACTGGAAAACTGGTGTTGCCCCTGGAAAACTGGCATCATCACCTAGAAAAGTGGTGTTGCTCATTGGAGACTGTTGAAGCACATGGAAAAAGTGGTGATGCCCATTGGAAAGCTGGTTTCATCAACTGGAAAACTAGTGTTTCCCCTAGAGATCTGGCGCTGACTTGAAACTTGAGTTTGCAAAAGAGTTCTTCAACTTCATAAAGCATTAACACATTCATGAACACGTTTATATTCAACACTAAAATGTTATTTGTTAAAAACATTTTCAGCTCCTTTTTTTCTTCGTAAGACAATTTAAAAAAAAATCTTTAACCTTACACAGACAAATCAAATGTTATTGAAGTTAGCGTGTCACTGTCGTACCAAACGGTGGCCTATTTTTCTCTCAGTCATCTTGCAGGAATTGGGGTTTTGAAAGAATGCTAAAGTCTGTGAACCTTCTCATGTACACATCTTTCTTTTCTTATCTTTAATTCGGTGGTAATATAAGCTTTAGTGACATTAATTACTCTAAAAAAAAGGTCATGTTGTAAAATTCACCAGTGGACCACCAGATGGGAGCATTTACCTCCACTAAGAGCTGAACAATGCAATGCAGCAATGAGTTATAGTTTTGTTTCATTAAATATTATACAAATCTTGATTGATGTACTTAAAAAAAACGATGCTTAATATTATATCATAACTATGTATTATATTAAAATTTACCAGTAAACTGAACTAGATGAATTCCAGAGCACACATTACTCAGTATTTTTAATCTACTTACAAATTCTGTTGTTTATTATGTTTATCTCTAGGTTACTATATGGCCTAATTGTTTACAGTGTTAAATACTCTTACAATCACCTATAACCATAAACCAGCATTTATTCCTGACAATATTGATATAAACACATTCAATCTGCTATATAATTTTTCGTTATAAAATATTTCATGTATAATGTATAAACCTTCTTGTATATAGCATGGGTAATTCAACTAGATCTAAATATAAATATGACAAATTAAAAATTGCTTTCTGTTGCTCTTAAATGTGCTGAAGACACTATGGCGGTGTAATATCTAATTATGATATATTTATTACTGTGTTGTTACATAGTTGTGGGCGTGTTAAGCCATGAGATAAATAAATACACACCTACATGCAGCTGTCTGTCTTGAAGCAAATGTTTCAAATGAGCAAATGTATAAAATGTCATAATGCAATGAAATGTATCTAGACATATATGTTTTAATGATAAGCAAGATACTTTATATAATATTGCATGTATTTAGTGTATTTTTATATTATTTTGTTATTGCATACTGCTTACTATGTAATTACATATTCCATAGGCCTAGTTTTGTTTACAAGCAAAACCTAAAAAGAAAGATCTCTACATCTGAATCCCAGTAAAGGCATGTTTTCACAGTGTTTTCGCACACACTGAGGGAAACAGTAATTTGTGCGTTGTTGATGGTGCCAGGTGCCAGCGTCGGGCAGGAGATGGCACAGCTCGACAGAGACGAGGCGTGAGCTTCAGTCGGCATCTGCACAAGCAGAAAAGCCTTTAATCGCAAAGATAGCGGCGGAGTACGCGTAACACTCCCTCGATTTTAATGCAGTTTTTAATTGGATAGAGGCCCATTATTTTCCAATACAGAAGGGGCAGTGAGGCACGTAAAGCTCTTGAATATTTTTTCGGCGAATCGTGTTCGACAGCATAATGATTAGCCGTGGTGCCGAATTTGCCTCCCAAAATGAAAAGCAAACTTCATGCAAGGCGTAATTTAATTGTTTCCCCTTCACATGTGCCGCCTCTCATTGTTGGGAGCTTAACGCTTTGCTTGAGTCTGCTTAACCCTCACCAGGCTGTGGTTGAACCTGGGGGACTTGGCATTTAGCAGTGGCAGAAAACAAACACACATACTACTGTGCAGGGGAGGGAACAAGCACCCACAGATGTGTAATCATATAGGTGTAATGTGTGCATCACATGGGGGAGGTTAAAGGACGCAATAATCTTCTGTCTCTCCTGTTCTCATGTACCAGTCAAATGAAAACCTTCATTTTTTAAATGATCAATATTATTATTAGTTAGGTAGGAAATTTATCGCACACAGGTATGACAAATGTGTAGCAGGCTTTAAATGGCAGTACATTGAGCTATTGAGAACAATGGGCCAGCAGTAGCTATATTTTTACTTTCTCTGTGTTGTTTTTTTCTTTTTCTTTTTTTTTGCTTCACACTCCCAAATGTTGCAGGCTGTTTAGTTCTCGTTAACCGTAGACGCTAAAGGAGCCAAGATGCACTGTCTGTCCTATTCCTGTACACAAACTGTTTTGTCTTTTTTGTTTAATTAAATAATGACCAGGTCACATTCATTATCTATTTTTCTATGTCCATAGCCTTTTTTTTTTTTTTTACACATTACTCAGGAGTTGCATTATCACATACATTGTTTATATGAGTCCAGCTTAAACCAAATGAACAATTTAAATTCATGACTTAAAAGAAAAATAAATCCATATCTGGACAGTCAAAATGTCTGCTGTTATAAAGTGTTCTACAAATAAAATTGAATTGAAGTTTACATTTCTAGCTCTGAGTGTTGAACGCTGTGTGTATAGATTCAACACTTTAATACTAAACAACATAGTAGTAAAAATGTAGTGAGATTATGGTAGAGAAAAGTAGATTATAGAATTGTATGGATGCATTTTTTGATTGTCTAAAATGTATTAAAATGGTTGTGTTGAGCGCTATGTTTTATACACAACAACATTCTCATTACTGATTTAACACAACACAACACAACACAACACAACACAACACAACACTGATGGGATTCCTGCTACTGTATTGAGTTGAGAAACAGCTGTTTTATGTCAAATATTGCTCTGTAATTCTGTCCATGGGTCAGAAGGAGAATGTGTGTTAATAATCTCCAGATTTGATGACACATGGAATATTATATTTTTCTATTATTAAATCCAAATGAAAAGAAAAAGAAAAAGTTATTGGTTTAAATAAGGTTTCTTTCTTCTATTCTCATGCAAAGAAGAATTGTTTAACAATGCTCCTAAAACACACACACACACACACACACACACACACACACACACACACACACAAATGTCAAAGAACAAAAAAAAAAAAGCTACAGAAAAATTCCCCTTTTTAATTAAAAATAAAACACATAACTAAAATTAAAATTTAAGCTCTGTTAAAAATATAAAGGAAAAAATATAAAACAATGTAAAATATGTTTTAATTCTTTTTTTAAGTCTGTGTTGAGATTCCTGGATCTTCTACACATCAAAATCCTTTCCACGAAGACCCGACAATTCAAGGTCATCGAGTCTGGATAATTGTGAAAAAATTCCCATGAACCCTGATCGTTCCTGCCTCTAAATCTACTGTACACGTGACACAGTTCCACAAGAGCCTCTGTACGATCTACATAGCTTAATTAAAAGATTTGCAAACACACGTGTCAGATGATAATCAGCCACCCACCCACACACACACACACACACACACACACACACACACACAGCCTCCACTGGTCCCCGTGCTGCAGAACTCATTTGCTGCTGCAATCTGATGCGTATTTAGAATGAATCTGTCGACTTACTGCGCAGTTAATTAATTGATATTTGAATGCTGTTCGTATAATCAGTGCAGGATGAATCGGAGAACAAAAGCGGACACTGGCAGCACAAATAATACAGATCAAAGTGATACACATATTCTGTGTCTCTCTTTTGTGGGGTTTTTCCTCTTGCTGGTACAACCACTAGATGACACCCTCTCTCTCTCTCTCTCTCTCTCTCTCTCTCTCCCTCTCTCTCTCTCTCTCTCTTTCTATCCGCCTGTCTGTCTTTCTATCTGTCTCCTGCTTCTCTTTGCATATAATCTTTGCAAATCATTTAAGCTGCCTTCACACACAGACACCCCCCACACCCCACCCCACCCCAATCCACCCAAACCCCAACCCAGCCTAACCCCACCGCAGAGGCTGTCGGATGTCTACTGTTTTTTTGGGCGACCAAACAAGACATTAGGAGGACCTTCGTGACATCCTTACTCATGGATGCATTTCTGAAATGGCGGCGTTTTGAAAGGCAGAAAGGAATTGTGGGTCAGCAGGCTCTGGCAGACGGAGCAGACAGCAATAACATCCTGTTTAGGAGAAGAAAGGCTGATATTTGAACTTATCGCCTCTGAATCGGAGAGGACATTTTCCAGTGTTTTAAGTTCTTCCTGGGGTTAAATTCCTCTTTTTTTCCTCTCTCTCTCGCAGCGTGACCCAGGCCGGCTCTTCCTCAAATGTCAGCAAGGTGCAGGAAAGAAAGGGAAAGAAAGACAGAGAGGAGAGAAAAGGAAGTATTAGCCATTTCATGCCAATCAAATAAAATTCACAGGGATTCTTGTAAGCAAGAGGGCATTTAAACAATCTTTCTAAATGCAGAAAAACCAAAAGCTACAAATTAAACATGCAAGCCCCATCCCTTCACTAGTTTTGTAAAAAAAAAAAAAAGAAAAAGAAAAAGAAAAAAAGTGAATTAGCTTGTGTGAATTACAAGTTTAAAAATTACAGTCTAAAGTAATATGATTATTTTATAATTCACTGGATCATACAGCAAAGAACATTTGCTGTATGACAATTAGCCCCACCCACAAGAGAATTAGCTCCACCCATACATAAATTAGCCCTACCCATCAGACAATTAGTCACACCTCTAAGAGAATTAACCTCGCTCATAAGAGATTTCGCCTCACCCATAAGAAAAGTGGTCCCGCCTATAAGAGAATTAGCCACACCCATACGATATTTAGCCCCACCTATAAGAGAATGAGCCACACCCAAAAAAAGAAGGAGATCGTATCAAAAGTCAAATATCCAGCCAGAATGTTGCTCTATACACCTATATTCTCACATCCTGTTTAACAAATATAAGTCGTGAATTTTTTTTGTTACCTCGTATTTTCTTTAGCCAAACCACATTACTATTAATATGATACAAACAAGCAATATTCTGCCCTCCAGCTCTTGCTCCATCGCATACACACCATTTCATCATCCCTCCCTGCCTTTCCTGGAAGCTTCCTTATGAAAATGAGTCTCACTATTGTGTTCGCTCGGCCGTGTGTCACACTTCCCACCTAAGAGAGCAATTATTTCCTCATCCGTTTCGTCTTATCGCTCTCAACGATCTGCTCGGAGACACAAGACGCTTCCATAAATATGGAGACGTTGCCGAGATCCTGTGCGCAGATAGCCACGGGCTTTGGGTGCCAAGGGACATAACAATGTTTCCCTCCTACAGAGAATGTAAATGAAGCTCGTCTTTATCGCACGCCGATGGTGAGCGTGATCACAAATAATCGCTGGTGAGAGAAAAGAGTTTTGTGTTTGGTGTTGTTTTCCACCCGCACTAGGAAAAACAAGTGTGACATGATCTCTTTAATTAAGACGTGATCTTATTTAATTAGGACTGGAAGTACAGTCGAGCCAAGATGTGCTTAGTGGGAAGAAAAGACAAAAATCATTTCGAAGGTTTGTATCAGTGTTTTTCTGAGCCACAAGATGAAGCAGAAGACAAATGGGTAGAGCTCCAGATGTGTGGATTAAAAAAATCTGTTGTGTAGTGTGTAGTGCTTTCATGTCTGTGATATTGTGATCTGAACTAAGGAAAAAATCTTCACTAACAAAAATTGCTTGCATTTGGGCATACCACCATTTATTATACTGATCATATTATATTGATTATATTATAGAAAACCTCTCTAATAAAGAAATGGAGAAATCATATAGTAAATAAAACTATAAAGAAAATGAATAAGCAAAAATACACTTGCTCTTGGGTGAATGCTCAATTCTGATTGGTCAGAAGGTGTTGATTTAATTTCTTATAACAGCGACTTAATACGCACTTGTTTCTATAGTGACAACAATATATAATACAATATATTTTTCATATTAAAGAAGATCTCTTGAATAAAAAATAAAATTGAAGAAATGTATGAAATCAAAATGTAAACGACAAATAAACAAACAAAAGTTCTTAAATGTGTAATACAACAGGAGGACTGAATGTTTGATTCTGATTGGTCAGAAGGTGTTGATTTAACTTCCTAGAACTGCAGCTATATCTACAGCTTAATATGCTATTGTTTCTATAGTAACAAGTTACACAGTGATTAGTATGTTGGATGGTCTACATTAAACAGATTACATGAAGAGGTTTGTGAGGTTATGCTTACTGCGCACTGTTGGAAGGAGTCTCCAGTGTCAGTTTTTTTTTTATAAGAAAGAGAGAGAGAGAAAGAACTAGAGGCTGGTAGAAGCAATATTAGGAACTTTTTTGTTTTGCAGATGTTCCACACCATTCAGTGTGACTATAAAAGGATATAATGTACAGTGTGTCATAATTTATTTGGGAAAGATAATTATTGGGAAAGGTAAAAGAGAAATAAAACACTCCAGGAAGTGCTTTTATTTCTCCAAAACTGAGTAATTTATATTCTACCATACTTGCACAAACTGATCTTAACCATCTCCATATAGTCTCTTTAAAAAGTTTCTTTTCCGTTGATCAAAAATGGAAAATATAACATTAACCTCCTCCCAAATCCTTGCATCCGTATCTCTCGCCGTTAAATATCTCTCCAGCAGACTAGCTCCAGCTCTTTACAGCATGCTGGTGAGTGTCTCAGCTTTAATGCTTTGGGTTGTCGCCTGCTCCACAATTCCCAGCAAGCTTTGAAACATGTAAGTCCCTTCCTAAATTGCATCCCCAGGCCCGGCTAGTCTTGAGATTGGCTGCGAGTGTGAAAGGGAAGAAAATGCTGGCTGCTCGATGCAAGCAAATTGTCACGGGAGGGATCGGCTCAACTTAAAAAACAAAAAAAAAAAGGGCAACAAAACAAGGCCACTATATTTAACTAAATCTCCAGCTTACTGCCGAAAGCTCGTGATAATGATATCCTCTTAACAAGCCTGACCATGGCATTACAGCCTGAGCGCTGATTTCAGCCGACACGCACGGTGAAAAAGACAACAGTATCAACCAACACACTCTCACTCTGCCTTTTCACAACACTGGAACTGTGCAGTAAACATTTCTGGACCTCTGCCACATAATGTAATCTGTGCTGTTTATTAGAGCGCTATTATAAACATGGATCTGAAAAGGCATTTAAATGTGTTTACTTGTAGCGAGATGACCTTTAGCGGAGGAAGCCAGTCAAGAACAGGTGTCGCTTCTGCCAACTAATAATCCATCTTCAACTGACATAATAAGCTTACCGTCCTTTTCCTCATCCCTTCCTCATCTCTTCCTCCTGCACCAGTGCGATTCTGTAATTCCTTAAAATATAGCATGGCTGCTAATTAGCGCTTTGTCTAAATGACAAGAGTGACGAGAGAAAAGACTGGGAAAGAAACGAAAAGCAAAGAGAAGAAAAGAAAAATAAAGAAAAGAGACTTGAGGAATAGACAAAAGAGGTGAGAAGGGAAAACAATAGTGAAGGAAAGAAAAAACAGAAAAATAGAGTAGACAAAATGGACTAGAGGAATAGACAGGAAGAAAATATAAGGGAAAAAGAGATGAAGAGAGAAAAGAAAAGAAAGCAAAATGAGATGTAGAAGAGAAGAGAAGAGACGAGAAGAGAAGAGAAGAGAAGAGAAGAGAAGAGAAGAGAAGAGAAGAGAAGAGAAGAGAAGAGAAGAGAAGAGAAGAGAAGGTTGGAAACATGGATATAAAGAGGAAGAGGCGAGGAAACGTGGAGGACATAACATTCTGAAAATGTTCTGATGTGATGAGAGAGATGGAAGGAAGGAAATGAGCGGAAGGAAAAAAGAAAAGGAAAAGAGAAGTCATGTTAGAAGGATGAGAAACACCCAGCCTTTCACCTCACACCTTAGCTCAACCTTTCCAAACCTTTTGTTTGCCAAAAATGTCCAAAAATCTCAACCAGGAGTCCAAAAGAGCAAATCAGCCATGTTGTCCAGATAGGAAAGAAATGTCTCTCAGGCATAGTGTCTCTCCCCTGTCAATCACAGCGAAAACAGCCAATCACACTCCCTCAAGGGTTTCATGATTATGCGACCTCAAAAATGAACAAAAAAATCATACAAACTCCATGATATGTAAAGGAGTTTACAATTTCTCTTTGATTCATTTCACTGTGTACTGAGTCAGTTAGTCGAAATGACAATAAATGCTTCTTGACTGTATATGACTTCAGAGAAAGTCTCCTTAATTTCTCGGAAAAATGTATGCAAAAATAAGAAATGAAGAAAATAAGAATCAAAATGTAAAAATTTAATCTGAAGTTAAATTTGTGTAGTTTGTTTGTGTGTGTATGTACACCGATCAGGCATAACATTATAAGCGTAAGGATTTGAGCGAGTTTGATGAAGGGCCAAATTGTGATGGCTAGACCACTGGATCAGAGCATCTCCAAAACTGCAGCTCTTGTGGGGTGTTCCCGGTCTGCAGTGGCCAGTATCTATCAAAAGTGGTCCAAGGAAGGAACAGTGGTGAACCGGCGACAGGGTCATGGACGGCCAAGTCTCATTGATGCACATGGGGAGTGAAGGCTGGCCATGTGGTCCGATCCAACAGACGAGCTACTGTTGCTCAAATTGCTGAAGAAGTTAATGCTGGTTCTGATAGAAAGGTGTCAGAATACACAATGCATGACGGGTGAGGGCTGTTTTGGCAGCAAAAGGGGGACCAACACAATATTAGGCAGGTGGTCATAATGTTATGCTTGATCAGTGTATATGTGTGTGTACCACCTTATTATCAGACCATTAATAAGACCTCATGATTTAATGAAATAATGAAATTTTATCAAGAGCATCGATTAAACTGGCTTATACTCGACTTGCAGTCACAAAGCAGTTCTTTCGTCACTGTAATAATCCATACAGTAAAGCACTGACGTCCTTTAAGCCGTTTGACGTACAAAACATTCCCCTGTCTCTCCGAAAACCATTTTCACTCCAGTTTTTAAGACTCTGTTGATGATGAGAGACGAAGACGGTGTGGTATTAAAAAATGCGAGCGTACGGCGAGAGCTGATGCTGACTGACGTGACACGATAGCGAAATCTAGCAGGTGCGTTTACGAACATTCCTCTGATCTGAACACCGGCCCGCTTGTCCTCTTAGCACCCTCCGTAATAAGCGGCTTCAAAGATCAGTATGTGTGCTAGCCTCGTGATAAGATCTGGAGTCCCTCTTTCCTTTTCATAATGCTCTTTTTCCCTCTCCCCCTCTCTCTCTCTCTCCCGTCCCCCTCTCTCTCTCTCTCTCTCTCTCTCCCTCTCTCTTTCGTCTGCTTTCTCCGCTCTTGGTTTTCTTAAGAAAATGTCAGTCTAATCGCATCGTAATGCTTTGATAATGGGCTCTTTTTACATGGGCAAAGAGCATTCACTTCAGTGTTTTAAAGGACCAGGATGGGGGGAAAGAAATGAATAAATGGGGGGAAAAAATCAATTTTGCATTCAAGCTTCCTTTCACAGTGCTTCTGTTTGACCTCACTCGACAGGCCCTTAATTGTTTCACATAAAGACGTAGGAAGATCAGACAGCTCGCTGTACGTATGTGCAAAAGGAAGTGCGCTCGGAAAAGTAGTACTGAAGTGCTCTATAGAGAAAAAGAAACAGAATAAAAAAAGGGAAGAATTGGCGGACTGGAACGATTAAGTAAAGTGGTAGTTAGCAAAATGTTAAAGAACGGCATATTTTTACATAACATATACAGTCTTTCCTTCACCAGCGCCGCTTTCTTCTTTCTCTTTCATGAAATAAATCACAGAAAATTACTCTGCAAGTGGAAAGAAGTCAGTCTGTTACAAGGCACTGACACTGGAGACTCCTTACATGAATGTTCCACGAAGAAACAAATTTTTAAGTCTAGATGACGTAGCACCGAAAGAGTCCCTGTGAACGAGTTGTTGCTATAGAAACGAAAAAATAGAATGAGGGCATTAATATATAAACCTGTGATTTGAACTACAGCTGACCCTTCTGTCCGAGTTGCTGATTAAGCACCTTCTGACCAATCAGACTCAAGAATTCTTCAGTTATAAGAAGATTTCACACAAGGTTTTGTTTCCACTGTTTACATTTACATTTACAGCATTTTGCAGACGCCGTTATTCAGAGCGACTTGCAGGAGTGTCTGAAGGTTTTTATTAATAAATACATCTATACTGGTTCACTAGGACATGGACTAAGACTACAATCAGTCTAAAAGCTGTGTTAGGAGGAAATATAGTGAGAAAAGCACATACACGTACGTCTACACGGTTTTTATTTTAGAATTTATTTATTTATTTATTTTTACATTTTTTTTTTTTAAGTGCTAGGATTTTTTTTTTTAAAGTTTTCATGTATTGAATGCCCTAAACAACATATTGGAGAATTCATTCATTCATTGATTCATTCCTTGCCCTAAGTGTTTTATCAGTTTTTCCCCCACACATGTGACATGAAGGTTCAGATGTTGAGGTTCTCTTTGGGTGTGACGAGGTTGGACAGGATTAGGAACGAGTACATCAGAGGGACAGCTCTTGTTGGACGTATGGGGGACAAAGTTAGGGAGGCCAGATTAAGATGGTTTGGACATGTTCAGAGGAGGGAGAGTGAGTATATTGGTAGGAGAATGTTGGACATGGAGCTGCCAGGCAGGAGGCAAAGAGGAAGGCCAAAGAGGAGGTATATGGATGTAATTAATGAGGATATGAAGCTAGTGGGTGCAAGTGTTGAGGATGCAGAAGATAGGGATAGGTGGAGAGAGATGATTCGCTGTGGCGACCCCTGAAGGGAAAAGCCGAAAGAAGAAGAAGGAGAAGAAGATATGACGTGAAGGTTCAGATTTGTGATTTTCACACATATCACATGAAATTGAAATTTAGCTTTGTATTTTATTTACATCATGACACTAATCACACTAATCACATGTGGAAAATGCTCTGTAAATTGTGTCAGGGTTGCAGAGGATCCGAAGCTTATAGTGGGAATTCACCCTGAATGAGGCACCGTGTCTATGACTGCAGGGTGCCACACACATACACACACACACACACACACACACACACACACACACACACACACACACACACACACACACACACACACACACACACACACACAGGAAATCAGACATTTATTCACACCTAGAGGCAATTTAGAGTCGGCAATCCACCCATCAGCATGTTTCTGGGAGATGGGAGGAAATCTGGAGAACCTGGAGGAAATCTATGTGGACATTAGGAGAACATGAACATACTCAGAATGGAGCTCTGGAGCTGTCAGATGGCAGTGCTACCAAAAGTTATGAAATACATGATTTCCTAAACAAGCGTGGAAGAAGGAAAAATAAAGTAGAATGAACAGAAAATGCAATTATTAAAATATTCACAAGCAAATATGCTTCATTTCCTTTTTTTTCTTTCTTTCTATAGTTTGCTTCTATATGTCCAGCTGATCATGTGATGTTCTATCTTGCCATCTAGCTTCTTCTGTCATTTTACAGCACGAACCCTCGAACCCTACGTCACATGAACAGCCGACTACAAACATGGCCGGCATGGACTACACTCCCCAGAACACACACTCACTTCCCTGTTCAGTCACCAAGCCTCTGATTAAACACACCTGTGTTCCATCAGACACACACATTTAAAGACTTTAAAAGACACCTTCACTCACAGCCCACTCATTTCACTTGTTCTTCTTGATGTCACTATTGGTTGCACTCTGCTGACTGATAATCATGATGCTTTCACGAATTCTTGTCTAGCCTACATTTTTGGCAAATCACCTGACCTGTCTGTCTCTTGCCTCTTACCTTGCCAACTCTTTTGCATTTATTGTTGTCTGCTCATTAAAGCTGCCTTACATGTGTCTGTGTCTGCGTCTGTGTCTGCATCTGCATCAGCATCTGTATCCTGACCTTGTGCTTTTACTGTTCTAAAACTCTAAAATATCCACTAATGTAATGGAGCATGTATAATACCCAATGATGTGACAATCATAACCAAAATCCATTACATTTTTACTCTTTAAAAAGTGTGTGGTTTAAGTGAATGTCATCTTTGGGAATAGGGTTTTTCAGGGGGAAAAAATCCCAACATATCAATTAAAACATGCTCTGGATGTTTAATACGAGGAATGTTTTAATCACTGAATATTGATCTATAATGTTATGTTTGTAATCATATAGAGAACAAAATATTTGCAAATTGTGAACGAGGAAAAGCTCAGGAGCAACTTAATGCTAAAGAGACCCATTTCAGTATGATGATATCCTTCATTTAAGCAACGTTAAGAGTCTATATATATGCTGAAAGGTGTTTGAAATCACTGGTTCTGGGAAAGTTCTCCCCCTTCTCCCCTTTTCTGTCAATCAAAATGACGGGCATGGTGGATCGGAGATGCACAGAGGCTGCCGTCAGCCTCCATCACCATCATCCTCTTTAATGATGGAGGTGAGTGTGCATTAGTGTGTGTGTGTGTGTGTGTGTGTGTATATGTGTGTGTGTGTATACGCCAACCAGAGCAATAATGAGCAACTTGACATCGCTGTATTATTATCCATTAGGGCCATGCTGTGTGTGCAGAGAGAGAGAGACAGAGTCCCTTGGTTATTTTTTATTCCGTAAAGCAGGCACAGAGGTGAAGGATGGAGAGCCGCGAGGGTTCCCTCGAATGCCCTGACGATGCTGTGTGGCACCACAGTGACAGCAATATTTCTGTCAAATTAAACAGAGATTATGTTGGCGATATCATCTGGCATTTTGTGACACGTAGAGCAATTTTTCACAACCAGTGCGGATACATTAACCACAAATGACCTTTTTTTTCGCCGTCTCGCTGCCATGTGACAAACATTTTATACTAAAAAATGACACTGGTGTAAAAACAATGCACTCGGGGTTGAGCTACATCATACCAAAATAGTGCACATGAATATCCAGATGTTAAATAAAACAAAGATTAAACCAGAATTGCAGAGATTAAAGTCATCATTACAATTATTATTATTATTATTATTATTATTATTATTAAATGGTCAAAATTCCTAATAGATTATCACTGTTTTATTAGTCCTTTTTATTTTGGTTTTTTTTTCATATACAAATTGTCTTGCGTTTGGACCACATGTGACAACAAAACCTCTTCGGTCAGTATTTTCTATCCCTGATTTTTTATTTTTTATTATTAAATCTAAACCTGGGTGTCTGCAAGAGGCGTCTTATACCCAAAGGTCAAATCAACTCATTTCAACCAAGCATTAGCCCCACCTGTTTCCACCTGTTTAATCAGTTGATCTAGGCTTTCAGTAGACTCAGGTGGCTTCTGATTGGTTGGAATGAAAACTTGCACACACCCTGACGATTTCTGGATGAGAGTGGACCCCCCCAATCTAGACACTAGTGTCTCAGATCGCACTGCTTGAGGAAAATCTGGCAACCTTTGAGGCACAACTTCATGCAGGTGATTTGCATAATCTTAACAGCACAGCCTGAAAATCTCTTTAAGCAAGTGTTCAACACGACTCTGAATACGAGCAACTTTTATGAGCTAAATACTGACGTAACTTGTGGACTCTTAATCAGGGTCTATGTGAGAATTCATGTCTAAACATCAGCCAAAGCCTTTTTTATACATACACTTCATATAGTAGGTATATAAATATGGTATTTACCCGATTTTTTTTCCAATCAAGCATAACATAGACTGCTGTCATGTGACTACATGAGTCTCAGCAACCTTGAAACCCTAATCAGGCTGTACAATATGGAATAAGTTTGTATTCTAGACTATCGTCACTTCCTACTCCAAATAACACAGAGCAGCCAACAATCATGGCTGTAAAGTACGACTCCCAGACCAAACATGGCTGATGAAGACTACAGCCATCACAAACTTTTCTCATGTTCACGCATTCATTCCTCATTCAATCACACTGCACAAGATTTAAGGACTCTCTTCACCTCAGCACATTGCCAAGCATACACTCAGTGTCCCATACCGGTCTCATCAAGGCTTGTGATGCTGCACAAGTGTTCATGGTTATGATTATGATTCTAGTTATTTGGTTTATGTCTTTTGTCTTTCTCCCATTTAACATGGCCTGACTTTTGCCAATATTTCAATTCTGCTTAATCACTGACAACTAGCACACTGTCACAATGCAAACACAGATTGTCGGTGGCACGTGCAGGGTGTTTATTAATAAAAGTCAAAATATTAGGAACCGTGCAAAAAAACTAGGGCCCATTCAAAAATATCGGAACAGGAAAAACCGCGATCACTCAGAAATAATCAGGCAATACTCAGGTCTGAACAGGTGCAGGGCAACAGGAAGGAACAGACTCCCAAGGGCTTGGGAAAGTCAAAATCCAAAAACTGAAAAACAAAAAATGATTAGAGATGTCACAGACCAAAAGGAACAAAGCGTATATCTCACAACACACACAAACATGGAGTTAAAGTGCAATAAGACATTAGACACCTAATGCAGTTATTCTGAATTCCACAGAAGAATTTTAAATAATTCATTCATTAATAAAATAAAATAAAGCTAAAATAAAGCAATAACATGAAATTTCCCAGGCTTGAAAACATGCTGAACAATCAGAGCCTATTATCGTATCGGGTGGCTGGGAGGGCGTGGCCAAGCATTGACTGTGGAGGTAGAGGAGGTGGGTCAAACTAGTGGGTACACTGAAAACACAGGAAAGTGAAAATAAAGGGAATAGTTTGGGTTGTTCCAGGCCTGCCTCCTGTCTTCTCATTCTTAACCCAGAAAAGTCTTACCTATAGATATTTAGGAAACAATAAATTTTTTTAAATTGTTGCATTTTACAATGTAAGTGGGGGATAAAAATTAGAATTTCTAGGAAAGACATATATATATATATAAGACATGAGCAAGCTTGGGAAAAGCTTCGAAAACTTGGGAGTGTTACAGTCCTTGGCTTAAGTTATTCAAGTCTTCGGATACCTTCATATGAAATGCATTATGACATAATGGCTTTTCAGTGTTCATGTTTTTTATTTATTTTTTATCGTAAGCTCTCCTACTATCCGAATCCTGTCTATAGCACGACGTCTTCATTTCAGAGTAGTGTCATGAAGGACGGAAAGTGCTAAAACTGTATGGAGGCTTTATTTTTAGAGCTGGCACGAGAACCGAGAGGCAAAAAAACTAAATAAAATAGTGAACACCGCAAGTAGGTCAGCTCAGATGCTCCCTCATGCTGCTGCAAGCTCGATTACAATTCTACAGAAAAACTCGCTTAAGCTGCTCCAAGTACTTTATGATCCTTTATCCTCGGGTCCTGACTGGATGTAAACCAGATTTAGTTACCAAACATTTAGAAAGATAAAAGAATTGCCGTTGTGTATTAATCAATTTCAATGATTACCTGATAAATATCACAATGTAGTGATTGCTTCCATGTTATATATATGATATAATGCTCATAAATGATAATAAACCTTTATAGAGTTACACAGAGTTGTATTTTTTCATTAGTAATCCCAATGCTGCAACTGATCGATAGAAAGGACATTATAGAATCTTCTCCAGAGAGTTTGTCTAAGTGTAAATCTGCAGCCAGACTATCAATTAGCAAAGTGTAACGTAGAGATGAAGAGCAATACATCAGCTTCCCCGCTGAGCGTTTTTCTATTCCTGTCTCCATCGGCCTGCGCTAGACTTCCAGGAGCCTAAAGCCACAGCAGGTGTCCCTGCAATTAGTCCCCATGAGATCGAGAAGATCGGGGTAGGTGCCTTACACCTGGATGGACGTCCGTTTATTTATGAAGTGCCGCATGTCATGGAGAAGATGGAAGGTTTTACGTTTTTGAGCCGTGAAGGGTAAAGCGACTAATTGATTCCAGTGTCTGTTTCCACAGAAAAGACAAGACGGCATCAAAAAGCGAAGGCGGTAATTTAGGCTGATGAATGACAACTCCTGTTCGATATTCAGCACACTCATTAGAAAGACGTTTTCACGTGTCACGGTGTGCCACTCTTTTTACCCGTCCAATTCTTTCTTTTCTCGTCCATAGTTTTAGAAGCAGGAAGCCTATAAACAAATAGCTGTGAATATTGCGATGTCATAACAAAGGAGCAGAAAAGGAAAGTGGATTGAATTGTCTGCCGAAGCCAACGGTGTGTTTGAACGTTGACAGCCATCTGTGAGTGTTCCTTTTCCACTCTGGCTAATGAGCAGCTTGTCTTCGGCGGCCCAGTCCCAGGAGAGACTCTGCAGATGCTGGCCTCGGTACAAACTCAGTGAAAAAAAAATCCAGCAATCCTTCCAACATGCATGCATACAAAATAAACAGCAAGCATACTGTGGAACTGTAGCATCTCTACCCAGGATGAACGCGTGTAATAATTTGAAGTTGTTGTCAAAATTTGGGGATAGAAGCAGTGTAGTGGACTGGATCATGCAGGTTTAGTCAGTATGTTGGAATGGAGAGCAGCAGTCAGTCATTTTTAATCTGAAAAGTTTTTATTTTAATTTGCTGAAGGTTTCTGGTGGATTCTGGTGGTTTGGGGGAAAAAGTCTGAGGATGATAACAACAACATTATTATTATTATTATTATTATTATTATTATTATTATTATTATTATTATTATTATTATTTTCTTCTTCTTCTTCTATTATTATTATTATTATTATTATTATTTTATTGATGTTTATTTAGACTATTTTTAATATTAAATATTTAAATATTATTTTTATAATATTTATTTTAATTATTGTTGTTTTGTATTGTATTATTGTTGTTTAAATCTTGAGATTTTTTAGTAAACAAAAAAAAATCTGTGAATTCCGCTGCAGATAATAATTAACAGAAATAATTATTTACACATTATTTTTTAAATAATTTATTACTGTTGATTGAATCTCATGCCAAGTTTTCATTAAAGGTTATTTCTTATTTACAGTTTAAATGTCAAATTTCATTTCAGGTCTGAACTTTTCCTAAATTTACACACTATTCATCAAAAATCAATTAAATTAAATTGATTATTTCATTTAAATAAATAAATTTCAGTTAATTAAATTTTAATCTTTAGGTTAGAGTTGTGTAGTCTTTCCCTTTTTAACATTATTAGAAGAGAAATTATTAAAATAAAATATGAAGCCATACACACCCAGTGTATTCCATAATCAGCAGCTTTTTTCCCAGAATTCTTTTTCTATGGTCATCTGAGCTTGGGATTTGAGACCTTCGGTGTGCCTCCAGCTAATTACACAATCACAATATTCACTGGACACAATGACAGCTACTCCGTGGCAGACAGTCGGTCGTTAATTCGGAAAAACTGATCATTCCTGAAGAGGACGAGATGAAGCATGGGAGATAGAGAGAGAGAGAGAGAGAGTGAGAGAGAGAGAGAGAGAGAGAGAGCAAGAGAAAGAATACTTTACAATACAACTGTTGCAATCTGTACCACTGATTCAATTATGCTGTATGCCTAATTTTGCACAAAGATCACAAGTTAAAAAGTCTATTAAAGTGAAAACTCCCTCGATGCTAAACATATCTATTATCAGCATGTAGGAGGAAATTTGAGAACGTCTCTCCTGAGGGCCTCTTATCCATGATGCACCAGTAGGATCTCCTGAAAGCCCCTCTCTGTTCTTGGGTTTCTGTGAAATCTTTAAGAATTCTAACAAGCAAGATTTCAATTGGATTTTAAATTAAGAAATGCCAAAATCTTTGTTAATCTCATACCCCAGGGCTTTAGAGAGTAGGCTAAAATAACATGACTCCATGCACAATTCATGGAACTTCTGTATGAACGAGAAAATGTTACGCGCTTCTTATAGTTACAACTTTTACTGTCACAAATGCAGGTTCAAATCGTTTTTATCTTGCGAATGTGAGTTAATGCGACTTCCTGCTTCTACACCAACACTAGGCATGTTATCCTTTCAGACTGTGTGCAGTTTATACACCACTGAGGGTTTTTTGTGTGTGTGTGTGTGTTTGTGGTTTTGTCAAAAAATCATGTGCTATTAATAAACCCTTGTAAAGTTAAAATCTTAATTAATTAAATAAAAGTATTCATTTTCAGTCGCAAGTCACAATTGTGTGGCACGGTGGCTTAGTGGTTAGCACGTTTGCCTCACACCTCCTAGGTTCGAGTCCCGCTCACTGTGTGTGTGGAGTTTGCATGTTCTCCCCGTGCTTGGTGGGTTCGCTCTGGTTTCCTCCCACAGTCCAAAGACATGCTTCTAGGCTGATTGGAGTCTCTAAATTGCCCGTAGTGTATGAGTGAATGAGTGTGTGTGTGTGCGCCCTGCGATGTGTTGGCACTCTGTCTGGGTTGTATCCTGCCTTGATGCCCGGTGATGCCTGAGATAGTCACAGGCTCCACGTGACCCGATGATAGATCGGATAAGCGGTATGGAAAATGTCTTAGTTGAGTGATATTAAAAAAGTTGAAGCTGAGTGATATAAACTCATAACTGTGTGAAATACATATTCACAAATGTAAGATGTAAGGTCCCAATTGTGTGAAATGTTCTCAACTGTGAGAAAAAAAGCCACAATTATGTGATATGATGATATTATACTTATATTATGGTAAGTGATATGAACTCACAAAAAGCAGCTAGTGAGTGATATATATAATTGTGTCATAATTGTGACAATCAAAGTCACAACTGACTTAATATTTACTTATATTTCTAAGCTTAAACAGCTCACTTGAGTTATATGTCGCAATTATGGATGAAATAAGTCAAGATTCAGTAATATGTCGCAACCGTGAGACAAAATGTCACAACTGACCGATTAACTACAATCGTGAGATTCACACTTGTGAGGAATACGTCACAGTTAAGTGATATTAACTTGCAACTACAAGATTAAAAAGCCACAAGTAAGTAAAACATCACAGTTGTGATGAAAAAAAGTCACAACTGACTGATATTAACTTGCATTTCTGAGTTAAAAAGACTAATTTGGTAAGTCTCAAGGGTAATATGGCATGACATTATGAGATAAAATGTCATGATTGAGTGATATTCGTTTGCAGTTACAAAATTTTATCAGTCAGTTGCAACGTTTTTGAAGAAAGAAGTTGCAGTTGTGTGAGAGCAAATTAATTGTAATGTACACACAAATTAGTGATATGCCACAGCTTTGAGTAAAAAAGTTGCTGGAAAGTTTCAATTGATTGATTATCATGTTGCAGTTGTAAGAAAAAAATATCATGGGGGGCACGGTGGCTTAGTGGCTAGCACGTTTGCCTCACACCTCCAGGGTTGGGGGTTTGATTCCCGCCTCTGCCATGTGTGTGTGGAGTTTGCATGTTCTCCACGTGCCTCGGGGGTTTCCTCCGGGTACTCCGGTTTCCTCCCCCGGTCCAAAGACATGCATTGTAGGTTGATTTGGCATCTCTAAATTGTCCGTAATGTGTGTGTGAGTGTGTGTGTGAGTGTGTGTGTGTGTGTGTGTGTGTGCCCTGTGATGGGTTGGCATTCTGTCCAGGGTGTATCCTACCTTGATGCCCAATGACGCCTGAGATAGGCACAGGCTCCCCGTGACCCGGGTATAGATCGGATAAGCGGTAGATAATGAATGAATGAATTTGTGAGATTAAACAAGCACAAGTGAGTGATATAAATCACAGTTGTGAGGAAAGGAAGCCACAATTGACTGATATTGATTTGCATTTCTGAGTTAAAAAGTTGTAATTGAGTAATGTGTCTTAATTGTGAGATAAAATGTCATGATTGAGTGATATTGTCTTGCAATTTTGAGAAAAAAAAGGCACGACTGACTGATATTACCTACAGCTGTGAGATTCAACAAAACAACTGTAAGTCACAATTGAGTGATATTTTGCAGTTGCGAGAGTAAAACATCACAATTGTGTAATATTTTGTCACAGTCGTGTGATATTAACTTGCAATAACGAGAAAAAAAGTCACTACTAAATACATTCATGAGAAACAGCTGTGGAATTTATTAAAAATTAATTTTAAAAAAAGTTATTAATTGATACTATGTTATGACTGTAAAAAATTAAGTGAAATTAACTTGCAGATATGAGATTAAAAACGTAACATCTGAATTATATTAAAGATATAAAATGTGGTATTATTGTGTTGTTTTTTTTTAACATGGTTTTATTTTGCAATTGCCGCCCATCACACAACTACAACTTTTCTGTGTAAAAAGTAAGATAAATGTACACCGATCAGCCATAACATTCTGAGCAGTGAGAGGTGAAGTGAATAACACTGATTATCTCCTCATCATGGCACCTGTTAGTGGGTGGGATATATTAGGCAGCAAGTGAACATTTTGTCCTCAAAGTTGATGTGTTAGAAGCAGGAAAAATGGACAAGTGTAAGGATTTGAGCGAGTTTGACGAAGGGCCAAATTGTGATGGCTAGACCACTGGATCAGAGCATCTCCAAAACTGCAGCTCTTGTGAGGTGTTCCCGGTCTGCAGTGGTCAGTATCTATCAAAAGTGGTCCAAGGAAGAAACAGGGGTGAACCAGTGACAGGGTCATGGGCGGCCAAGGCTCATTGATGCACGTGGGGAGCGAAGGCTGGCCCGTGTGATCCGATCCAACAGATGAGCTACTGTTGCTCAAATTGCTGAAGAAGTTAATGCTGGTTCTGATAGAAAGGTGTCAGAATACACAGTGTATGACGGGTGAGGGCTGTTTTGACAGCAAAAGGGGGACCAACACAATATTAGGCAGGTGGTCATAATGTTATTCCTTGATCGGTGTATATAATATTTTCTCATACATGCCGGTTAATAGATACAAACAAAATCATTAGAATAAAAACTATGCATGTTAATTCTCTCTATTCTCTCAACGGCAATCAGTAACCATTGCGGACTCTATAATTCATGAGGTGTTGAGAGGATCGAAGAGGATTTACAACCTTTTAAAACCAAAATTAAAAACATTTCCTTTTATTTGTCTTTCAAACCAATGAAATGAGCAATGAAAATAATAATAATAATAATAATAATAATAATAATAATAATAATAATAATAATAATAATAAATAATGATAATAATAATAATAATAATAATAATAATAATAAAAAAATAATAAATAATAATAATAATAAAAAAAAAAAGAGTAACCCTTCTAATGAGCGCCGAAGGACGGCTTTGTGCCTGAAAGGTGTGGTGAATCCAGAGACGCTTACCCGAGTCTGGCTGGAAGAGCTGATCTCGGTCTGATAAGCCTTGTCTGGATCAATATGGGCGCTGTAAAGGTTAAATGATGCTCAGTAGCATGTTGTTCTTTCACTGCGTGATTCAGGGTGAATGATATGGACGCTATCTTACATCCACTATTCAGAGCTCTGTTGGCTTTATGTCTTGTCTGAAAAGGAGCTTGTGCTCGCTAATGTGTTGGAAGAGGATAATAGTCAAGAATACTATAAGACATGAAAATCTGTTACTTCTTGTCATGTTAAGTCTGTCTAGGAATAATTCATGACAATTTGTTATCAATTTCAGATCTTTTTCTTTTTCCTAAAAATTTGCAATTTATTGTGATTTATACGACAGTGATGTAAAATTCTTTATCCTGATTCCACGGAATAATTTATTATTTTTCTATAAAAGCAGCTCTGACCACAGGTTTATATTACAACATGTGTTCAGTGTTGTTTCCATAGCAACAACTTATACAAGGTTTAAAACTGTGTGTCACTGATATTGATTTCTGTGAGAAGGCATTCATCATTTTCGGACGGAGTCTCCAGTGTCAGTGCTTTGTAACAAGTTGCTCAGGAGAAAGGGAAAAAAAGAGAGTGTGGAAAGGGAAGGACACTCACTGTCCACTATATTAGGAACACCTGCACATCCATGCGATTATTGAAGTAAAGGTTGAAGGTAAGTGATAGTAACTCGCAAGAAATGTTCTATACACTATAATGGCAAACGTTTTGGGACACCCCTCCAAATCATTCAATTCAGGGGTTGTTTTTCAGGGGTTGAGCTTGGCCTCTTAGTTCCAGTGCAAAGAACTCTTAATGCTTTATTCAAAAACTGGGATGTCTGCCTTTACATGCACATAAACTTAATATGGAGTTGGCCCACCCTTTGCAGCTATAACAGCTTCAACTCTTCTGGGAAGGCTTTCCACAAGGTTTAGGAGTGGGTTTATGGGAATTTTTGACCATTCCACTTGAAGTGCATTTGTGAGGTCAGGCACTGATGTTGGACGAGAAGACCTGGCTCGCAGTTTCTGCTCTAATTCATCCTAAAGGTGTTCTGTTGGGTTGAGGTCAAGACTCCAGTCAAGTTCCTCCACACCAAACTCGCTCATCCATGTCTTTATGGACCTTGCTTTGTGCACTGGTGTGCAGTCATGTTGGAACAGGAAGGGGTCATCCACAAAGTTGCAAGCATGAAATTGGTATGCTGAAGCAGTAAGAGTTCCTTTCACTGGAACTAAGAGACCAAGCCCAACCCCTGAAAAACAACACTTGAATTCAATTGTTTGGACGGGTGTCCCAAAACTTTTGGCAATAAAATTTTTTTTTACAACTGACTGACTATTAACTTGCATTTTTGAGTTAGAAAGTCTCATTATGTCGCAACTGTTGATTGATTTGAGTAATATGTCAATTATGAGATAAAATAGTTAAAACTGAGTGTATGGTAACTTGTTTTTATGAGATAAAATACTCAGAACTCATTGATATTAACTACAGTTGTGAAATTCGTAATTAATTGAGTGATATTAAGTCGCAACTGCTAGAATAAAGTCACAATTGAGTGAGATAAACAGTCACAATTATGTGATATTGACGTTCAAAAGCCACAAATGAATGATATTAACTTGCATTTCTGAGTTAAAAAGTCTCAATCAATAAGTCTCAGTGATATTATGTCACAATTGTAAGATAAAATATCACAAATCAGTTATATTATTTGCAGTTATGAGCAGTAATTTATTCAGCCAATCATGTGGCACTGCAGAAAATCATGCAGATTCAGGTTATCAGTTGATGTTCACAATAAACATCAAAATAGGGAAAAGTCTGAACTCTGAGACTTTGATAGTATGATTGTTGGTACCAGAAGAGTGGTTAGAGCTGGAGTAAAACTAACACATCATCATATTTATTTTGAAATTCAGAAAAGTGAACTATTACTTTAAATGTTCTATAACAATGCTCTGTAGCAGTGGGGGAAAATGCATTTCTATTGACATACCAAGTCCATACAGTAAGCCTAAAATAGGCATTTAAGACAATTTCTATTAGAAATGTAAAGTGCCTAAGGTTTTCACGCAGCACTCTACATGTAATGTTTGTGTCAGTTCTCATGACGAGCTTATATAAGTGTCATGTAATATTCTGAACCCTGCACTGCAGTAACTTTACTTAAAGTCATGTTTCATACCGTGTTTATATCGTGTAGAGACACTCGCTGTAGCTTCAACTTCCTGCTTGTTGCTGACATCTGCTTCTGTTGTTGTGGTGCTTGTCTCTTCTTGCCTTGAGGATTAGCAATACCCTGAATTACATAAGTGAGCTAATGAGCAACACACTCCCACACACTTGATACACAAACCCGCACTAGGATCCCTGCGGAGGCAGTGAGAGAGAGAAGGAAAGACAGAGAGAGCATTGAACACGATTGAATAAAAAAAAAATCGAGCCATTTGGAGAAACCTTAGAAGCAATCCTGCATATTAGATGATAAATAGCTGACATTGTTGGAATAGAAGATGCCATAGCTGTGTATTAATATTGCAGCTGCCTGAAAAACCTTTAAATGTGTTCTTCTGATATTATGCAGCCAAATCAAATTCAGGGCTATCCAGCTTTGAGTTTATGAAAGCAAGTGTAATAAATCTACATATTTATTCGTTTGGGGCATGAATACACCCTGTACAGGATGCCAAACTATGGCAGGCCATCTCTCTCATACACACACACACACACACACACACACACACACACACACATCAACAAGAAATGCTTTATAATATTCCCAGTGATAGCTCATCCATAGTGGCAGGTGAGGCAGAGCTCCATCATTTATATCAGGTTCATCAAAAGTCCTCATTAACAACTCCATGAAATTTAAATCCCATTGCAATACTAATGACCTGTTTTGACTTATCAGTTCACTGCCCCATTTAGAGTTATGATTGCGCCTAGTAGTCAAAAATAGGAAATACAAGCACTAATAGAAGCCCATTCTAGGAGGAGGAGCAGTGGACAGTAGAGTTAATGACAGCACTGATTATTTTACACATAATCTACATTGTCTTTAAACATCACATGATCACAATCATACTTAATCTTTCTTTCTCTCTCTCTCTCTCTCTCTCTCTCTCTCTCTCTCTCTCTCTGTCTTTGTCGAGCTATACGTCCCACTCCCGAGCTCCCAGTGTTGTGACCAATCGCTTTACCCCTGGTCGGAGTCTCGTCGCTTGGTGGTGCTCACTGATGCTGTGGATGGATCTGTGTGGAAAGGAGACAGCCGTGGACAGAGCCACTTTGGGACTATAACACCATCACAGATCTGCTGTTACATCTGTCAGCTTTGACGGCAAGGAATTAGTGTCTATAATGAACTCAGAAACTACATTGACCTAATAGTTCCTCATGGGCCACTGGTTGCTGTTGTAGATAGGACACTATTTACATTTACATTATTTACTGTCCAGTATCACCCAAATGAGGATGGGTTCCCTTCTGAGGCTGGTTCCTCTCAAGGTTTCTTCCTCATATCAACACAGGGAGTTTTTCCTTGCCACCGTCGCCGCAGGCTTGCTCATAAGGGATAACTAGGGATAAATAGGGATAAAATAGTTTAATAATTTAATGATTCTTTTTTTTCCCTCTACTTTCTGTTTCTCAATTTTTGTAAAGCTGCTTTGAGACAATGTCCATTGTAAAAGGCGCTATACAAATAAACTGAATTGAATTGAATTGAAAATTGTTGGGGTTATGGTATTAATGCTAAATTGGGATAGTTTAAAATACTCTATAGAGGCCAAGGTCTTGTTTTATAGCAAATCATTTTACAATAATTATTTTTTGACCGGTGGTGGTAGGAGGTGTTTGCCTCACCCTTTTAGGAATCAATTCTGCCTCTGCATCCTTGTAGTCTTATTGGCATCTCCGAATTGTCCATAGTGTGTGAATGGGTGTGTAAGTGCATGTGATTGTGTCCTGTGATGGGTCTGTGGGGTGTCCAGGGTGTCCCTTGCCTTATTCCCCGAATCCCCTGGGATAGACCCTGTGTAGGCTAAGCGGTATAGATGATGGGATGGATGGACAATTTGCACAAACAAGGGCAAAGTATAGGCACAAACAGTGTGTATACAATGGATAGAACCATTTCTATTGTAAAATATATTGCATGAGGAGGAAGAGGGAAAGGTAAATGGTTGAGCACCATGGTGACCACGAAAAAAGCCAAAAAATAAAGAAGAAAAACTTCCCATTTCCAGTGTCCAAATTTTTGAGGTCTTGTAAAAACCTGCCAAACCTGGTTCATAATATTTCTTCTTCCTCTACAGTGGGCACAATATACACTGTGACAGTGGAGACAGGACTCACACATGATGTAGTAAAATAGCTGAACTAAAGTTGTCTAAAAACAGGCTAAACAAGCCTGATTGTATGCTGGATGACTGGAGATAATAGCAAGCGTGATAGCCTCTCCACTTAATTTTTATTTGAGGCTATGTTGTTATTAATGTTGTCCTGTAATGTCTGGTGTCTGTTAGAACCTACTCACTGAGGCATGATGTCCCTTTCCAGAACCTTCAAATTAATTGTCCTTCAGTGGTGTAATAAACTTCTAACCACAGTCCAGACAGCAGAATTGTTGTTTCTGTCGCATCGTATGTGCCATAGTTTCGTTATTAGTCTGCATGTTTTTGCCTTGTATCTTCTGTTTAGGTTTATGTTTCTTGTGTTCACATTTTTAGCTGTTGTTTTGCACATAATACAATAAAAATCTGCACTTGCCTCCTAACCCTGACAAGTTCAAATGCTCTTTTTATTTCTTTTAGGCTATCGGTTCTGGACGATTAAATCCTTTGCCATGTTTTTATGGTAAATAAGGAGAAATAAAGGAAAAATCAATATAGCACAACCCTCATTGGCAACAAAACTAAACAAAGACAAGTTGGAGTCCTTAATATCTGCCTGAGCTTGAGTTAATACTAAGAGCAGGAAGTTCAATTCAAAACCATGTTTCTGTGCTGTTACTTGAAATGTTGCACCAAAATACCAAAAATTTCAGTCAACATACATGATGCTTCTGAAATTAAAGGTAGGATCTGGCAATATAACAGCATTTCTTAGCATTCATATGGAAACCGTTCCTTAGAATCTCCATGCTAAGCCTGTAAAATAGTACACATTTCAGTTGAAAGAACTGTTTGTGTGATATCTGTTGTCTTAATATTTGTAATGACAGTATAATAATTTACAGATGAATGTCAAATATTTAGAATTACTAGCTAATTAAAATGTGTTCTTGAGTCCTTATCATTGCTATGTAAACCTCTGCTGTGAACAACAGTGGGTTTCTATTAACGCAAAAAAAGAGAAACAAAGAATGAAAAGAAAAACATTTGCTTCAATTTGTTAATTGTTTTTTTGTGTGTGTGTGTGTGTGTGTGTGTGTGTGTGTGTGTATTTCAGGGAAAATTTATCACAACTGCCTGCTAACTAACAAACATCAGACACATTAGTCTTGCATAGGTAGCAGTTATTAATTAGTGGTCTAAGATGCAGTTAAATTAAAGATGCACGCCCCAATTTACCAACCGACTTCTCCTAATCCTGCAAGATTTGTGAGGGATTTGGTGTACCGCAAAAAGTCAGACGATCAGGGTGCTGAGGTGCTAATTACGCTCTCATCCTATCAAGGATGGCTTTGCTTTTGCAATGCATCCTGGGAGGTCATCTGTGCTGGTCTCCTGCAAAGGCTGAAAAAAAACAAAAAAAAACAATAAAAGCCCCACATCTAAGTCCTGAAACATCTACAGATTCAGCTAATTACTGACAGTTAAAGACGGTGTGTGATTGTGAGGGATGATGGATAAAAGAAAGCACCAGAAGACAGGCAGAATTCTGTCCAGGGAATGACATGTTCCAGAAACAAGCCTCAAAGAAACTTCCTTTATGCTGTGAGGAAGAGACATGCAAAACCGGTACTGTACCTTGTGCCTTGCATAAGTATTTACTCCCATAGAAGAAGAAGAAGAAGTTGCTTTCGGCTGCTCCCTGTTCGGGGTCGCCACAGCGGACCAACTGGTCCGCACATCAACTTGGCAAATGTTTTACGCCGGATGCCCTTCCTGACGCAACCCTCCCATTTTTCCGGGCTTGGGACCGGCACTGCATCCAGTGGCTGGGGTTGAGGCATTGGCTGGAATCGAACCCGGGCCTTTCGCATGATAGGCGAGTAACCTACCACTGAGCCACCAATGCCTCATAAGTATTTACTCCCATATTTCCACATTTTATAGTGTATGCTTTAATTTTATATAACGCCCTAAAGAACTTGGCGTTAGAGGTCTTGAATCCACATAAAATGCTCCAAAATACAGAAAGAAGAGCAAAAAATCTGTTCAGACCTGAGTACGAGTTGTGTTCACATTCACCAGAGTCATAGCACAGTTTGAATGCAACTTGGCAGATGCCCTTATCCATAGCAACTTTTACACAACTAAGCAATTGAGGGGTAAGGGTCTTGGTTCAAGGGCCCAGCAGTGGCACCTTGGTGGACCTGGGATTCAGGCTCACAAGCTTCCAATCAGTAGTTCAACAACTTAACCATTGAGCTACCACTTCCCTCAATAATGCTGATGCCTGTTGCACTGAAAACCCTCAATTATTTCCCATCAAGCATCACGTAATTAGTCAAATGGAGTCAACCTGTTTGCGGCTGAAGTTTCTCAACTTAAACACGCAGAATCCTGGAAGGTCCCGGAGTATTTTTACTACGATTAAATGCACATTATCATCTAGTGCCTGCTAATATTATGAATAGCAGCTACACTAATTCCTTTCCATTTGTTTCCCTTCTTCTACCCATCCCCGAGTCACACAGAGATTGTGCCAGCTCCGGTGGCATCCAGAGATGGACCAGCTCCAGCCGGGTTCTGCTTTCTGAGGACTGGAGTAATCAAAGCAGCACTGCCAACCCTATGTGGACATTTTACACATAACATTCTACACATGCTGTATCTGCATCACACAACTAATGCAGAAAGGACATTGTTCATATCACACTCTCCGTGTGTCACTCAGATGAGGATGGGTTCCCTTTTGAGTCTGGTTCCTCTCAAGGTTTCTTCCTAATACCATCTAAGGGAGTTTTTCCTTGCCACAGTCGCCTGAGTCACCTCAGGCTCGCTCACTAGGGAAAATTTTGTCCAACATCTAGGACTGTTTGTTTGTATGTTTATTGTTTCTTATGTTCTGTAAAGCTGCTTTGAGACAATGCTCTTTGTTAAAAGCGCTATACAAATAAAATTGAATTGAATTGAATTGAATTTTTACTCAAATAACATCTTAAAAAACCAAGAAGCCATCCAAACACATCCAGGACAAATGTGTGGAAAAATGTCCACCGAAATATGCTCAAATATGAACATCTCACAGAGCATGATTAAATCCATGGAAAGAATATGGCACAATTGCAGCTCTACTAGGAGGACTCTAATCAGTGTCATTGACCAGGTAAAGAAGGCATCAGTCATGGAAGTAACCAAAAGATGCTGCAGAGGAGAAGCTAATTACAACACAACCATAGCTTGGGCTTTACAGAGGAGTAGCTAGAGGGTAGTTACTGGGGGGGAAGCCACTTGAAATCCTGTGACTCAGCAAACATGTTGGAAGAGATTCTTGGTCAGATAAGAAGAAAATTGAGTCTTTTGACCTGCAACACTCCTCACTGTTCTTTACAGTAAAGCATAGTGGTGGTAGTATCATTAAGGATCTATGGCAAGACTTGAAAATTGCTGTTCATGATCAATTTCCATCTAGTCTGACAGAGCTTGAAGAACAACAGACATGTATTCGTATCCAGTCCTAAAAAGCTGATGTAGAAATATACCAGTTGCCTCCAGTGCCATTGACTTACTCATAATGGACAAATTAAAATTGAATTTTTTCTTGAATTTCTATATTTCTGTAAGACTATTTTGTGACAATATCCACTGGTTAAAGATGCTATACAAATAAAATTGATTATAATTACCATTAACTATTATTGTGTCAGATTTACCAGAGGATTTGCAGGATTGCAGCCAAAAGTGGTTCTACCTTCATCTAACAAATGTCTGCTTTGTGACACAAGACACATACAATATATTTAACACCTTCAAATGTTCAACTGTGAATAAATCAAATGGTAAAAACCGCATTTGCTCACTTTTATTTAGTTTATAGCTAACAATGGGGCATTTTAGTTAGCTACACTGAGGCATTTGGGCTGCAAGAGTCATCCTGGTACACTTTACAAAAGGCATAATCCTTATTTCTGAGATTTGAAGCTGTTCACATATAGCTTTCACAATAATTCCAGTTCATCAAACATCAGTCATAGATTTTATAGATAATACATGTTATTATCAGTCTAGGTCCATGATTATATAAAAGAAATGACCTTGAGCCAATGTAATTCCCTTGTCCCTTTATTTTCCACCTTGGTACATCGTATATATTCAAAGCTGTGTGTATTTAGAACCAAGTAAAGCACAGCATCAGTTTTTACACTTATCAGTGCATATGCACCATTGATAAACGAGGGCTCAGGTCTATTTTAATCACACGATACCCCATTTTCCAACATGACCCATTAGTAAGTAGTACACCTCCAGGTCCCTGAACGATAATTTAAAAAAAATAGCTTCTCAGCCATTCTGCTAGAAGTGTATAACCGGATTTATTACATTCTTAATCACAAAGCATGCATGTCACTTCCCGCCATCCCCCAACTCAATGATTGCCTTAATCTACAAATAGTACACAAAAGCATATAGAATAGATAGAATGGGGTCGTGTGTGCGTGTGCTCTGAGGTCTGGGCTGTTTATATCTTCAGCGCAACCAAGCATAGAGTGTTGCGAATCTCAAAGGAACCTGTGGTGTGTGTTATATTTGTCTGGGTATGAATCAAGAGAGAATGAGCAGGAGAGTGCGCTTAGTTATATGAAGACGGTGTAAGAAGCTGTTGCTACACATGAGGGTGGAATCAGAGCGAAGGAGGACCACAGGGTGCAAAAATCTTGATATTTTATTAGTAATCCGGTGTCACCCAGATGAAGGACGGGGTCACATTTGAAGGACGATTTCTTCCAAACAAGTTTTGTCTTGTTACCTTTGCCTCTGACAAATTTTAATTGATATTTTGAATTTCTAAATTTCTCTAAAACTGTTTTGTGGCAGTATCCACTGGTTACAGATGCTATACAAATAAAATTTAATGTAATTTCCAGTAACAGTTATTGTGTCAGAATTCCTGTTAGTCAAATTTGCCATTAAATATTGGCAATATTAAAAATTTAATAACACAGAATAATTAAGAATGAACTCAAAAACAGCAGCATATATTTAACCATCAGCTCTCTTGAAATCTCTAATCTGATTTGATGGGGTTTTTTATGGCTCCTCTATCATTGTTGCTATAGTTGATGTTCGTAACAGGTACTTGGTGGTGGATGATTCAGATGGTAGATCTTAAATGATAATACATTTGTTTATTTAACAAAAAAATGCAAGCATCGTTTATTTAGTCTATTGTGTAAGGATATATATAAGAAATATATTCCTTATATATATATATATATATATATATATATATATATATATATATATATATATATACACACTGCCACTCAAAAGTTTGGTATCACTCAAAAATGTTATTGTTTTCCAAGGAAACACACATGAAATTAGTCTGAATAGAAAATATAGCAAAAGAACAGGACATGCTGACATGTCAGAGTTAGAAATAATGATTTTGATGGAAATGATGAATGTTTTCTTCAAACTTTGCCTTCATCAAAAAAATACCTTTTGCAGCAATTACAGCCAACATTCTAGCTGTCAATTTTTCAAGATAATCTGATGAGATTTCACCCCATGCTTCCTGGAGCATCTCCACCAAGATGGATTGGCTGATGCAGTCTTCCTCTGTAGCTGAAATCAAGCTGAAATATGCAAGTGATACCAGACTTTTGAGAGGATATACGCCATATGAACGTCAATATGAGCGATGAATTTTCATATATATATATATGAAAATTCATCGCTCATATTGACGTTCATATGGCGTGATTTTGGATGTACTGATAGCGTATCATAAAGATTAGTTTACGATCTAAATACAACTACGATTACAGTCTAAAAACACACCTAAAGAACGCAGGTATATAAGACAAAGGAGGCAGGAAAATAATAATAAATAATTTTGATTATTTTCCTTTAAGACCATACTCCAAATATTTAATTATGGTCATTAGTGATTATTATGTTGTGACATCAATTATCACTCCAGCTAGGTTTCAATTAGTTTCCTTATTAACGTATAATGCACATAAAACATGTCTTTGCCAGTATACAGTGCTGCTTGAAAGTTTGTGAACCCCTTGAGCTGTTCAGACCTTTCTGTTGTTTTACCTTGATTTTCTTATTTCATCATCACCTGCTTTTTATAAATTAAATGTCAGATGTATGTTGATCAATTGCATATGTTTGTTTAGAGGGAATTTTGCGAATAAAAAACTTCATGAAAGATTGAATTATTGTATGTACAAAAGTAAGTGAAGCCGGAGCTGCATTGGTAAAGTCAAGTGGGCAACAGATTCAGGTGAAACACATTTGCGTGCTTAATTAATCAGTTAAACAGACCAATCAAATTAGACATCCTTAGGAAAGTGGTTGGGCAACACTGACTAATAGAGAGAGGAAACCAACCAAACCACTGTAGTGCCAAGGAGTCAAACAATGCCAAGAGGAAAGGAGATATATCCGAGGACATCAGGAAGAAGGTGGTGACAGCCCATCAGTCTGGGGAAGGCTATAAGACCATCTCCAAGAGATTCCAACTCCATCCATCCACTGTAAGACAAATCATCTACAAATGGAGGGCATTCAACATGACCACAACTCTGCTTAGACATGGACGCCCATCAAAACTATCATCAAGAAGCACCAGAACAAATAATAAATGAGGTAAAGGCCAACTCACACATCACCACTAGAGTGTTGCAGACCTCTCTGGCAGCATCTGGGGTAAATGTACATGCGTCTATAATCAGACGAATACTGAACAGACATGACATTTATGGGAGCGTTGCTAGAAAGAAGCCTCTGCTCTCAAAAAAGAACAAAGCTGCTCATTTCAACTTGCCAGAAAGCAGTTGGATAAACCAGAGGCCTTCTGGAAGTCCATTCTTTGGACAGATGAGTCCAAAATAGATTTATTTAGTCATAATCAAAGCCGCCATTTTTGGAGAAAAGCCAACACTGAATTCCAGGAAAAGAACCTCCTCTCAACAGTGAAGGATGGTGGTGGAAATGTGAAGGTCTGGGGCTGCTTTTCTGCCTCCGGGCCAGGTCGACTCCATGTAATCCAGGGAAACTTGACCTATTCTCAGACCTATCAACAAATTCTTAAAGAGAATCTCCTGCCATCAGTCAGAGAGCTGAAGCTTTGCCGAAAATGGGTGATGCAACAAGACAATGACCCTAAGCATTTAAGCAAATTCACCAAGGAATGGCTTAAAAGAAAGAAGCTTCACACTCTTGATTGTCCTAGTCAGAGTCCGGATTTTAATTTAATTGAAATGTTGTGGCTAGACCTGAAGCGGGCGGTACATGCCAGATGTCCTTCCAACCTCTCTCAACTGGCTGAGTTCTGCAAGGAGCAGTGGGCAAAAATCCCCAAAAACAGATGTGAGAGACTGGTCAGTGGTTACAGAAGACGTTTGGTTGAAGTAATGTATGTAATGTGTTTCATTTCGTTTTTTTGGCTACTCGCAAAATTCCCTCTAAACAAACATATGCAATTGATCAACATACATCTGACGTTTAATTTATAAAAAAAACAGGTGATGATAAAATAAGAAAATCAAGGTAAAACAGAAAAGTCTGAACAGTTGAAGGGGTTCACAAACTTTCAAGCAGCACTGTATGTGGTCCATCCATGCAGGTCAAGTCTTTAACTGATCAAAGGGCACAACCGAACAAACGCTTGAAATCATGTACACAACATTGCGAGTCACGTGCCAGCACCAGCAATTAGCTTTCAGATACCAAAACATAAAAGTTTAAAGCTAAAGCTAAGCGAAGAGCACAAAGCAAACACAAACATGTGTGTCAACTTTTCAAACCAGCTACAATGCTGCAAGACGTCCTCTCTGTGGCACGGCCATGATCAACAAATAAATGGCCAAAAAAAAGTCAATTAGTACAAATTTATTGACATTTTCAAAAATGTCTTTGCTTAGAAAATGGCAGCTTTGTAGTTAAAAAAAAAAAAGTGTTTTTTTTTTTTTTCTTTCTCACAGCAGTTGCTTAAATCCTAAAATGAGTACTGCAATCTTCTGGCACAGGCACACTGTAATGCTTTAAAAACAATTTACCAACTGTCATCGCTGTAATTACAGTAACTAATTACCTTCCTCTGCAAACAAATAGCTTAACGTAATGCTTGGGCCCAATCAATTTTTTTTTTTTTTTTTGAAGAAATGCAAAATTCCCAAAGCCAAAAGGTTCGCTTTTTTTTTTTCTTCTTTTTTTGGCAAACCTGAAAAGGAGTCCGTAAAAATAACGCACTTTGTTTTATCCACGCATAATTCCCTGGGAATATCATATCATAAATATTTGCATTCAGTTCTTATCAGGACATTTGCATTTGCCGCTTATCAGTCGGCAAGCCAGGCGCTGGCAGATAGCGAGAGCGGCTTCCACGCCATACACCCATTTCTAATGAGTCACGTCCCGAGCTGATAGCAGGTTTTGGCTAGAACTTTATCACCAGAACTAGGAGGTCATTTTCTCCGAGAGTTGGCTCATCACTGGACGGCATTTCTGACTTTCTTTTCCACACTCATTTGATGTGATTGAAAAGAAAAAGTTCCTTTTTTTTTTCTTTTTTTAACCAAAGTCACATGGCATCAGTGATTTGTCATGATTACATCACTAAATCATGATTTATTTTTAAAAATCAGTGCATTATTCCTGGAAAGAACGTAAAAGAGCAAGAGACTGAATGGAAAGCCTGGTAAGAGAATGGAGAAACTGTGAGGCGTATCTCAGAAACAGGAAACAGCAGCGTCCATGCTTGCTTTACGTGGTGTACACGTGCAGCAGTTTCTGGAGGGGGAAATTAAAGTAATAGTTTGACAACATTTTCAGAAAGGTATTCCACAATAACAATTTCATGCTGCATTGCCGGGTGTAATTATAAATCTGCAATTTTTTTTTCTTTTCCCCAGGACGGCCGGGAGAACACTACGGAGGTCAAGTGAAGACTTCTAGTCAAACGCTCGTCTCATTAGTGCAATCTGTTTTTTATCTGTTAATTATTTCCCTCCAAACTGCTGCGCTGGCTGAAGAACTCATCTTTTGTATCCCAATCAGCTTCCTCTCGATTAAAAAAAGGTGCTCTTGCATATATACATTTATATTTGCATTAATTACGGTGTGATCCAACAAAACATGACGTAGTCTTTTGATGTTTTCTCGATGTTTTCTTGTGTTTGCTAGAATTACATGCAAAGGCTGCATTCGCAGTACATACTTCAGTAAATATGTAACATGACAAAAATACATGGCAAAACAATTAAGAAATGAATATGAGGTACATTTGTACTACAAGAAAGAAAATTGTCCACGTTTCATTCAGATGCAAAGTTCTACAAAGTATTTCTGCTTAATTTTGCTTTTGTTACTACTGAATCGTCTCACATTCACGTTTTATTGATGTCATTTATTGAAATATTGAAAGGCAGCGCACAGGAAAGGCTCATCCTGCATCTCTTTAAGAGCTACTGAAGGATGGAGTGTTGCAGAAGCACGTCGCCTCTCCGTCCTGGCCGCCGTCCGCTGATCTACAGGGAGGCCAAAGCACCTCAACTGTGTTATTGTCTCTGAATCTTATCTCTGCTGATGTTTAAACAGCGAAGCCAAGAAATTCCAGCCTCTGTCCCTCCATCTAGATCATCGCTACAATGAATCACCTCATTTGTCCCATCCTGTTTGGGAAATAAGGTTTGATTCAAGCTGCTTACAGTATAAAAAAAAAAAAAGAAGAAGGTTTATTTTACAGCACATGGTGGATCTAGTCATTTCGATTAGCTCTTGTTTTTATTCGCATATACTTTTAGCACCGAAGTTCACCTAAAGTCGTCTCAAACCAAAAATTAAACAGAAAGGATGTGTCTTTTGTGTCTTGTGTCCTTTCCTCTTCAGTGAATTTTATTCTGTCCTCAGCTGTTTTAGCTGAGAAAGTAGAAAAGTTCAGTTTTCTTTCTCCTCCATGTCAAAAATGCTAATATTTAGCAAAAATGTTGGCTCCAAGTTTGCGTCTGAGCTAACTTGTATCCACCACATACTTGTTAGCCAGCTTGCTAATCACTTAGACTACACTTACATTTAACTCAATGTTAGCTAATTTGCTTTCTCTACCTCTAGTAGTTCACTAATATTAGCTAGCTATCTAGCAATGTTTCCTAAAGGTTTAGGCAGTTGCTAGCTTGATTATCATATGGTGCTAATGTACTAATGCTATGTTATAATACTATAGCCTAATATTATCTTGGTTGTTGGAGAAAGCCAAGCTACAAGTAACCTTGACTAAGTTAACTGGCTACAAAATGCAATGTAGCATGTAGCTAAGGATGTGGATGAATAAAGATCAGGTCTGTCAGGTATGTACATGTGTAAGGGTGATTAAGGGTGCAAATAGGTGCAATTTTATTAAACATAGAGCTGACTAGCTTTTTTGCTGGAGGTTCTATGGACCTAAAAGAAAAAGAAACAAACCATACAAAACAGATAGTCCATATAGTCTCCTTTTTGTATCTGTTTAAAACAAAAGAATCTATTTGTACTTGATTACATTCCTAGTTCCTCATAGGTAGGTAGACTACTCCAGACACTTACTATGACAGTTTTATCAGTAATATAATAATAAAAAGGGCTTTGTTGTAATCCATTACCCCTTACTTTGCCTCCATAAGAGAGCATCAATCTCTGACCATGTGGGAAGGTGCATCGTTGCCCTTTCTCTCAGAGGGGTTTCTGTGCCCTCAGTGACTCGTACAACTGCTCAAGCACCGGTCGCTTCATTCATCAGTGGCCATTGGCCTGCTGAGCTCACATGCTGAGATGATGGCTGTCCATTTGGATAGGAGCTCCAGAAACAAGGACGTGAGATGCCATTTTTTCAAACATGAATTTTTATAGAAACTGCCCTAGCAAAAGTGCATTTGATTTTGGTAGTCTTTGCATCCAGAGTCTTAACATGACATGCTTTGGGATTATAGAAAGAGTGAGTAGAGCCAAGATGTGGGAGTTTGGCCTGATACAAGTCTTACTAATATTTTGTATCTTCGGATCACAGAGTTGACCAACGACTCCTCAATTACTGATTAGCCTTTCTGCTAATCAGCAAATGTGAAATGCTAAAAGCATGTTGAACCTCTTCTGTACTATTACAAATGATGCGGAATATTTATGGAAAGACCAGTGTGATCAAAACAAGTGTAGAGTATACATGATGGTTGTGTTTACATCCTACCTGTATGCAGAAGCACAAAGACTCTTCACTTCAAACCCTGCTTTACTGGTCATTAATGTTTATAAAGATTAATCCAATTCCAAATTCAGATCTTTAGAGGATATCTGATGTCATAACTGGCCAAATTAAATCTACTCATTGAAAGCTATACACTAAGCTAGCTATGTTAAGTAGCCTTTATTTGTCTCATGTACATTACAGCACAGTGGAATTCTTTCTTTGCATATCCCATCCTTGGAGAGAAGGAGTCAGAGCACCGGGTCAGCCATGATGCAGCACCCCTGGATCGAGGGTGGTTGGGGGCCTTGCTTAGTGGCCCAACAGTGCCTTGAACCCTGATCTTCCAAGCAACAACCCAGAGCCTTAACCACTTGAAGGGGGACTGTACCGATTCCTGGGCAAGGTTTGCTGAACTTGGGAAGGGAGGCCAGGTCAGAAATTCAACAAATCAGAACTTTGTGAGTGGCACAATAGATTAGCATTCAAACTATTATCCAAAGAGCAAGAGTTCAATACAGATTTTAAATCCTGATGATGACCTGGTCATCCTTGGCCAGGAGTCCAAGAGACCGGGATGGAAGGGATGGCACACGGAGGTGTCACAGAAGAACAAGAAATCATTACAATTTTATTTGTCTGTGTGTGGGATCTGAGCTAAGACTTCAGTTTTCTGAGTATTGCTTGGATTGTATGGGGGAAAAAATATACACTGTTTCGATTGGTAAGTTGGAGCAAGTTGTACCATCCAACAAGGGCAACTGGGCAATCTTTACAACCAGTAGCCCAAAGCCTTGAGCACTGATCCAGACCATGATGATTTGTACCATAGAAAACCTGGTACACTTATAGTTCTTATAGTCTTCTGCCCCCACCACAGATTACTCATAATGCAAGTAAACAAATGTAATATTTATAAAAGTCTCTTTTAAGATGGGATTAAGTTGGCAAGACCCCTTGATAACCTCAACCAAGTCTACATAAACATCCCATATCTCTCTAATGCATGTGGTAAATAACTCCCCAGTGGTAGGTGGTGGCGTCTGAGTGAATACAGCGGAACTGTTACAGAAATAAAAGGTCAATTAATGTTTTAATTGAATCTTGATAAGCTTCCTCGAGTTGGCAGTTTGATAAAAGCCTGCAACCTGTCTTCTGATTTAAGTGTTATCAGTGTCAGAACTATAAACCATTATGCTCCAGCACCCCCTGCTCTCATTCCCACACATAAAACGAAACTGATGGAGTGTTTCAAGTGGGGAAATAGCGTATGACATAAAGCAGGGATGGGTTTGGGTGGAGCCACAGCGATTAAGTGATTGAAAGTGATCTTGAGTCGCCTGAGTGCTTTCTTCAATCCGGCAGATAGCATCGTTCCGAGACTTTATCTCCCTTCTTGAACTTCTTTTAAACATCTTCCCCCTCGCTGACATCCTCTTTGTTATAAACCGTCTTCCTCCTTTGGCGTCCACTTTCATTACCGAGGCTTATCTTCAACATCTTCCTCTGTCACTGGAGTGGTTTAGATTGGACTGTTAGATCTGTCCTCACCTTCCATAGGCCAAACACAGCACAGGAAGCGCCAAAATATTTATTTATAGTCTAAATAAATAAAGTTGACTACATGACAGAGGTATGCAGTATGTAGAAGGGTTTGCATGATGTAGGCTAGTTGATAATGTGGGGACTTGTCGGCAATGACGGAAAAACAGACTTGACCTTGTGCCTGCTCTATTCCTTCTGTAGTTATTTGGTTGTCCTTTAAGGAGAATTAAAAATTGACTAAAATATAATCCTTACATTGTACCAGAGTGAATTCCATCATTACTATGAGCACTTCCTGTGCTGTGAGTTGCATTTAATTATCCAATTATCCAGTCCCATTCAGCTAGTTTAGAGTGGTGCATACCAGCCTACGTTCCCCTGTCATTCATGGTACATTTGTTGTGAAAGCTAATGAAGACGTCATCGGCTAAAACACATTCGCAGGTTAGTTTACTTCCTGAACAAGTGCAGACTTGAGTACGAGTTGTGTTCATGTTCACCAGAATCATAGCACAGTTCTAGTGCAACAGAACTCACAGTTTTGCATTTCTGGCATTTGGCAGATGCCCTTATCCAGAGCAACTTAAACGTATCTCATTTTATACAACTGAGCAACCTTCTCTCAACTGAGGGTTAAGGGCTTTGCTCAAGGGCCCAGTGGGATTCAAATTCACAACTTTCCAATACGCTACCACATCCCTGTACATACAGGTAGTCTGGAGTTTGGTACTATGGTGCGCTTCTCGGTTTTCAGACTAATTGGCCAGTCTGAGCACCTGATGGACATGAGCTTCCATGCTGCGCACTCAACAATTTTCATCTGAGACTCTAGCTTGACCACATAAGCACATTTGGTACTTCCTTAAAAAGATGATTCATTTGCAAATTTATTATTATTAATAAATTTAACCTAAAAGCTCAATGAAGCTGAAAATGTCATTCTGTAACCTGTGTAGTGTAGGGTTGTTAATGAAGTGCAGATTGATGTATTCTCTTCTATTTTTGATTATAAATAAATAAATGTTGTTGTTGTTGTTCTTTCGGCTGCTCCCTGTTCGGGGCTGCCACAGCAGACCATTTGGTCTGTATGTATTGATTTGGAACAGGTTTTATGCCGGATGCCTTTCCTGATGCAACCCTCCCATTTAATCCAGGCTTGGGACAGGCATTCTTCAGTGGTTGGGTTAGCTCCTTGCCTAGGATACGATTATAAATAAATAAATAAATAAATAAATAAATAAATAAATAAAACATGCTGACCTGAGTCACTGTTTTTTCTTTAACTTTGGAGCTTTGAACCTCTGTTAAAGTGTCAGTTTTGCGCTCGGGTCTCCATCATTGAACACTTGATGGCTTCAGCAGGAAGGAAAGTTGCTCCAGGTTACACAGTTCCTCTTGACTATAAAGGAAATTATTTAGAATCACACTCTCTGGTGTCCCCCAGATGAGGATGGCTTCCCTTTTGAGTCTGGTTCCTCTCAAGGTTTCTTCCCCATATCATCTCAGGGAGTTTTTCTTGCCACCATTGCCTCAGGTTTGCACATTAGAGATATTATTAGAGATAAATACAAATTTAACTTTGAACTTTGTAATTTTTATTCTGAATTCATATATTTCTGTAAAGCTGTTTTGAGACAATGTCCATTGTTAAAAGCGCAATATAAATAAAATTGAATTGAATTAAATTGAAAAGACAACGGGGGGTACGGTGGTTTAGTGGTTAGCACGTTTGCCTCACACCTCCAGGGTTGGGGGTTCAATTCCTGCCTCCACCGTGTGTGTGGAGTTTGCATGTTCTCCCCGTGCCTCGGGGGTTTCCTCCGGGTACTCCGGTTTCCTCCCCCAGTCCAAAGACATGCGTGGTAGGTTGATTGGCATCTCTAAATTGTCTGTAGTGTATGAGAGTGTGTGTGTGTGTGTGTGTGTGTGTATGAGAGTGTGTGTGTGTGTGCCCTGTGATGGGTTGGCACTCTGTCCAGGGTGTATCCTGCCTTGATGCCCAATGATGCCTGAGATAGGCACAGGCCCCCCGTGACCCGAGTATAGTTCGGATAAGCGGTAGACAATGAATGAATGAATGAAAAGACAACTCATTGACTTTTTTTTTTAATTACTGATAAAACTAATAGTATGTAGAGATCACACTGGACATCATATAAACAGCAGACCAGAGGTTTTTTTCACCAGGAAACTGCAATCCCACAGCACATATCTGAACCATTTATTCATACACAGAAGAGCACTCTAGGGAATGATTTGCATACAGTGTATGAAAAGCGGGTTTCTCAGATGGGCTTTTGATTGATGAGGAAAGAGATGCATAGCGATTTTTATTAGACCTGGTTGACATGCGCTTTGTGGAATTTAAAGCAAACAGAGCTTGGTATTAATGCAGAGTGAGAAATCTGACCCCTCTTTGCCTTGCCATTGGATCTAGCGAGATAGAGAAGGAGAAAGTGATCTTGAAATCTTCAAGGGAATCTTCAAATATTTCCTGCATAGCCAAGAATATATAATATACAAATATGACACTATCAATAAATTAATGCTATTGCCTCTGAAATATCCAGGATTTTTTTAAACGTTGGATAGTATGCTTCCTAATCTAAAATGTTGCCTTTTTTTTTTTCCTTGGGTTCTTGGCTTTAGGTTGTTTATGGTGGTTTGGTGGTTAGCATGTTTGCCTCACACCTCCAGGGTTTGGGGTTCGATTCCTGCCTCCGCTATGTGTTTGTGGAGTTTGCATGTTCTCCCCGTGCCTCGGGGGTTTATGGGTACTCCGGTTTCCTCCCCCTGTCCAAAGACATGCATTGTAGGTTGATTGGCATCTTTAAATTTTGTCTGTAGTGTGTGTGATTGGGCCCTGCGATGGACTGGCATCCTGTCCAGGGTGTACCCTGCCTTGTGGCCGTAGTGTCCTGGGATAGGCTCCAGGATCCCTGTGACCCAGTAGTAGGATAAGCAGGTATCGAAAATGGATGGATGGATAGATAAAGAAGTGAGATCTTTTGAAATTACTTTTTTATGAATATTGTATTTGCGAAATAAATTAAAATAAAATGATTGAAACACTTAAATTAGAGGGAGGAGTTTTGTTGTTACAAGATACCTTTTTTATAATGAAATAAAAAAAAATATTTAAATAAATGAAATAAAAAAAATCATAAAATTTTGCTGAAATAAATTCATACTTGGTTTGAATTTTGCTGTAACCTTTTGTCAAAATGTTTTATAATAATAATAATAATAATAATAATAATAATAATAATAATAATAATAATAATAATAATAGAAGAAGAAGAAAAAGAAGAAGAAGAAAATAAGAGATTCAATAAAGAACCAGCTACCCTAGATTCAAAGAACTCCAGTGGTTTCTTTTCAGCAAACCCTTCTGAATGGTCCATATAAAGAACCAGTTTGTGGTTCCATATAAGTGATGGAACCTTTTTAGGGTCTATATAGAACCATTCCTTTTAAGAGTGTGAGCGCTTGTGTCCTCTCTTGTGTCCAACGCTTCTACTCAAAAACAAATTGAACTCCATGCAGGTGATTGGCATGATCTGAAAGGAACGTGCAGAACCTGACTCTGAATACGAGTAACTTTTGTAGTAAATAGTGACTCATGACGCTGACACTTTCTACATAATCACAGTTTCAGGATCCCAGTTCATGTTACAGAGATCATGTTTTTAGCGACAGAGGACTGGAGTAGAATTCAATAGTGACAGTAAAAAAAAAGAGATGTAATTATCCTGGATTATTTTATCTACTGACTCCACATGATGGGTACATTTTGGAGAGTAATTCCAAATTGTGGAATTAGAAGTTTGACTTTGCACTGGGGAGGTCACAAAGTGCACCCCGTTTATCAGTTTCCTCCTCCAACTGATTTAGAGCCACAGAAATCCCCTGATCAAGTGCCTGCTAATGCTGTGCTCCCTCGATATCACAAAGCCATATTAATTCCAAACTCTTACTGACCTTCAAGAAACAAAACCCAGAATATCAACCGCTGAGCCCGATGCTATCGCTGCCGTCTTCTCCGCCCGCAGCCATATTACACAGTGTCTTCAGTGCGCTAAATGTAATCGCAACATTCGTCAAGCAGGTTAAGAGGGAGCTGAGAAAATGAATACGCACTTTTTTTTTCCTCCTGAAATTTACACGCTGCACCGTTCACAGCTGTTTTAATAACCCATCTAAGACCCGTGATCTAATCTGCAGGAGCAGCATGAGTAATTAAAGCTGAAATTAATTACTGCCTGTGCTGATATTCTAATAACCGCTTTGGAAGGGGCTTGGAAGGAAGTTGATATTATGTCACCCGCATTTTATCTCCTGCTCTGGTGTGCGATTGTCTGTACTTTCAGATTATTCATGTAGCCAGGACGAGTTGAGGAAATGGAAGATAACGAGCGATGGAAAGAGAACTTTTCTCCCCTCCACCTCCTCCAGCTCTCTCCCTCTGACCACGGTGCCCCTCTTGACAGCTCTCGGCTCCCTCTCGCGCTCGTCCCTCCCCCTCTTTCTTTTAACATTCCTTTATCGTGACGGTGTTTATAGAGAGATAGTGCCGAGGCAGCCTAGGCCTTTCGGACTGCTTTTGATGGAAATTAGACAATCGTTCATTAGCAAGAGAGATAATGCCTTTCCCTCCCCTCCCCTGCTGTCGCCCTGCACTCCCTTTGGGATCTCATTTAACACAGGCAAAAGCTCTCCTCGGTGGAAGTGACTCCGTTCCCTCGTTTGAGACAATAACACTGGAAATGTCAGCCTAAGTAGAGAGGAGCAGTGTAGTCAAACCCAATCTAATAATCAGAGCTGGATCCATGGCCTCTCGGTGTCTTCAAGTTCATCGACATGGTCCATTGGAAATTCAATGTTAATTCAATTGCTTAGTCCTTAGTATGATATCCAGTGCTCTTTCTTGTTGGAATTCCTAATTCCTAAATGTATATTTTTGAGTACTATATCGTTAGCAAACAATTGATTATCATTTGAAGATGCTTTATGGCCTTTAACCGAATATAACTAAATGCTAGGTTTAATGTTGGTTTCATTTGACCAGATCTTGTTAGAACTAGTGTTGACACTGTACTTGCACTTTGCACTTTATTATGTTAACTAAAAAAATCACTGGGACTTTAACAAAGCTGGCACAGGGATTTATTGTATTAAGGAAACAATATAGGAAAATAATCAGTGACATCGAGTTAATGTTATGGCATATTCCCAAAGTGTTTATTTCCTCTTAGACCACAAGAATCTGCCAAAATTTTTCATTTTCTTAATCATCGTGCTATAATTGTTTAAGCTATTTATAGTTACATTTACATCAAAAAAGTTTCTTCATGTTATCACTTATGCTATAGCAATCATCTTGTCGAGTTCCTGAAAAACTCAAATGAATCAGAATCTTCTGAGCAAGCTGAGTCACAAATGTATGATTTTTATAGAAATCTTTAAGTGAGATCAAGACGATCAAGTCTACTGTTTTATATATAAACACATATATAGCATTGCCTGCAGCCAGATATGAATTAACTCTAGGATAGATCGAAATGTTTTTCATTCTTGTTATTACTATGTACTTCATCTAATATACTATAAATCTTCTTATTGACACTATTTCCAAACTCCATTAACATCACTCATGAGGAAATTCATGGAATGGTTAGGTTTGTTTTTTTTGTTTTTTTATTCAGACTTTTTTGGTTTTCAAGTGATAGAAACCCTCAGCCATTGAGTTACTTCTTAAAAAAGTCTCTCTCAAAAGTCTGAAAGTTTCCCCACAAACAACTACTTTCCTTCATCTTTTGTAAGGCGATTTTGACATCCAGAAGATCAAGTGTTTGGAGAGAGACAGAAAGGAAGAAGAAGAAGAAAGATAGTAGACTGGGAGATGAGGGCTTAGAATCGAGGCTGGATCAGAGAGAGATGAACACAGTCACTGGAGAATGGCCTTTTCCTGTCTCTCTCTCTCTCTCTCTCTCTCTCTCTCTCTCTCTCTCTCTCTCTTGATCACACATTCTGCTGAAAAGTTTTGTGTGCATTAGCACAAGCTTGTCAGAACTTGGCAAACCTTCCTGAAGACACTCAGCCATGTCCTCTTGAGATCTTGAGATCTTTACTGGTCAGTCTTTGACCTTCAGGACCAAACAGAATGGCAAAGAAAAGGAATACACGGTGTGTAAAATGCTGAGTGACATGTGCCATTTTTTTTTTTTAAAGGAAACTGCCATCAAAACCAGAGGTATCAAAGAAAGTCATATAAGGAAAGTTAAAATGCTGGAGCTTATGGCTCAGAAACCATGGATTGACCATCTGGTGGAAATTTAAACTCTGAAAAAAATCTGAAAAGCTGTAGATATTGGTCTTGAAGTCTTGAGTAAAAGATGTAGCATTTGATGGCATGCTTTCAGAAGCTTGAAGCTCTGTGTTAAATAAGGTGAGCTGTTTAGCAATGCATGATTTTCAGAGGAATTTCTAAAAAGTTTGACTCAATCTCAGATTATCCCCATAGATACTATACTCTGAAATCAGCTACACGCTTAAAAATAAGGGTTCTTAAATGGTTCTTCATCAGAGTGTATGCTTCTGTGAAGAACATTTAACATCTATGAAATGTTTTCATTATACAGAAGATTATATATTGTAGGCTATAAAAATGGCGCTTTATGGCGCTAAAGAACATTTATTGGGAACAAAATGGTTCTTCTATGAGATCACTGTGAAAAAGCCTTTTAAGGTGCTTCCAGGCACCTTCATTTTTAAAAGTTTACTGAGAAAATATATTAAATAATTCATTAATTATAGTAAATATCTAGAAAGGGATAGTTCAGAGACATAGATGTTAGTATCATTTACCAATTCACTCTCAGCTTATAAAAAAAACAATTGATCCAGCATATCCTTTCATTATTATTATTATTATTATTATTATTATTATTATTATTATTATTATTATTTTATTATTATTATTATTATTATTATTATTATTATTATTATTATTATTATATTATTATTAATTTATTATTATTATTATTATTATTATTATTATTATTATTATTATGCATTGTGTTGGGCACCTACAGTTAACTGCTCACACAGTTTAATGAAGCCATGAGATATTAAATTGAGGTCATGAAATCATGTATTTTATCCAACTTTTTGGAATTCCTAATACATCATTGTGCTCTTCTATGAAGGAAACATCAATGGTCAATGGTGTAAAAGCTAACTCTTTCTATTCCTGAAGCTTACTTCAATTTCAATCCCAGTTTTATCCATTAAAAAATCTAATCCATTCAATGTGTCTGATTTCATTAATGAAAAATAGATTGAATTATGTGTCTAGAGTGTTTCCAAAAGCATTTAATAATTTTGTGAGTGAATTTTTATCCCAAAAAATCTACATTTCAGCATGACATGTTGGTTTCAATCTGTCAGACAGTGGCTCTGGACTTTAATACTGCTCCTTTTTCAAACTGATGATTGATGACTAATCACATGTGACTGAGACAGACTGTTGTACTCAAAATCTATTTGTAAGTCTTGCATAAATGCATAATTCTGTAGTTACGTCTGTGTTGTTGTGTCCGTTCTCACTTTCTCAATGACTTTTATCTGTGCCCATTGAGCTCATCCTGTGCCAAAACTGCTGGTGCATGCTGGGTAATGGAGACTCCCTGCTGTGGCTCCACCTCTGCTGTGGCCAGGTTCTGGACCCCCATTTGTTACCCGCTCAACGAGGTGACTGAAGCCTCCTTGCTTGTCAGTGATGGGACAGATGGAGAGGGCACAGAATGTTCTGGAGAGGCGCTGGTAATTAGGGACCAGCAGTGGAGCAGCTTTGGTCAGAGCTGTTTTCCCGTCATAACCGTTTGGCTATGGAGGGGGTTGAGTACGAGGGGAGAGGAGGGGAAGGTAGGGAAGGGTTTGGAGGGGGGGGGGGGGGCTTTGCCCTCAGGCATTGTTCTTCCTGGAAATCATGTGCCATGTCTGGCCCAGGCACAGCTCTTTTTTTTTAATCCACAAAAGTGTGTCATTATGATATGACATTTTCACGGATCGTCTGCCTTACCCAGCTTGACTCCAGTGTTCCACGTTTGGGACTGTTTTTTTTTTGGGCTAAAGTGAAAGAGATGGATCGAGTTGATGTTGCCACAGGAAACCTCTTCACATGCTTCTGGCATGGAGACAGGGGGTATTTTTAAAACTGCTTGTTGTTTTTATGTTTACAAAGACCAATCTTTGTTTTAATAGTTTTTATTTGTTACACTTATACAACTATATCACGTGGAATGATCATTTGTAGTATTAGTCTTCAACCTGAATCACATAAAGGCATCAGAATTGAGCTTGGATCTGACAACCAGTCTAGACTGGGACCAGCTAGGGGTCCAATCACTTCTTGACCAGTTTGTATGGATTTGAATAGATGACACTAAGCATTAATCTGAGTCGTTTGAATTGTTGCAAATTAACAAGGATGTGATGGTTCTAGTTCTAGCTTTGCCATTTGATCAGAATTTGAATTACACCAAAAGCTCCTGCGGTAATGGACCAAACTGTCCATTGATGTGACATCACAGATTTACACTTTCTACAATTAAGACTTATTTCAGTTATAGTCCAGAATCACTGCACAACAGGTTGATTGTTTTGTAAAACATTTTCATTAGTGACCCCTAGGTCAATTTTTTTCTTTATTTATCAGTATTGTGGCTAACCCACTGGTTTGTTACTGTTGCCAATAAAAAGAGCAAACGTCCAGCTTCACCACTGCTTTATGCTCATGATTCTTCTGTGCCAGTGCCATGAGTCTGACACTGAACAGCCCGTGGTCTTTTAGTGATCAAATCATCGCTAAGCCTTGCTAGCTTCCTGTGACATGCGGTGGAGGTGGAGTTTCTGTGCAGGTTGTCCTTGTGTCCATGTGGATTTCTTGCAGCGTGTCCAGGTTTTCTTCCATCTTTTAAATCAGGTTTAGTAGGTGGATTGGTACTAATTCGCTTCGAGGTGTAAATGAATGGCATTCGGGTTAGATCTGGTATTCCCAACTTGTCCTGAGAGATTCCAGGGATCTGAAATGTTTATGTCCTTGACTTATAGAATAATAACATTATGGCCAAATTTGAACGTATGTTTAGAATAGGAAATGCTTTATCTCTGGTTAATTCAGTTAGTTCTGTTTTATTGACTGATTTATTTTGTATTTCTTTCTATATATTTGGTCAAATCTAATTATTTCAAATCTAATTATCACTTGTGCAGTGCTCTTCTCTGTTTTGATGGTGATCCAATAGTACAATGGTATGATACGACGAGTCAGCATATGATTAAAAGCTGAACTGATAAGCCCAAGCTTGTGTCCAGTCAACTATGGCACCTATCCAGCTATCTAACAAAATCCAAAAAAACTTGACATTCACCTTACCTAGCGAGGTTTTTTACACCTTGAGGTTAAAATAACTTTTTACTGATGTGTTAATTAAACTTCCTCCTTAAACAATGTGACTTTGTAGGCAAGAAAGCCATGGAAAAGTTAGAAAAAAGAGAAAGACAAAAACAACAAAATTATATTTTTATTCTTTAGTTTGTTTTCTTTTTATTGATATTGATTCTATTTTTGACACGGACAGTCGATAAAGCATTTCGCTACATGAGATGTTATTTGAGATGCTATGGGGACACACTGATTTAGTGGTCAGCATGTTGCCTCGCACCTCAGAGACTGGGGATTTGATTCCTGTCTCTGCTCTGCCCTGTGTGTGTGTCGTTTGTGTTCCCAAGGGTTTCTTCCGGGTTCTCCGGTTTCCTCCTCCAGTCGATAGACATGCATTGTAGGCTGATCCCTAAAATCATCCGCAGTGTGTGTACATGCCCTGCAATGCATTAGCACCCTGTCCAGCCCCGACTCCAGCTCCAGAATCCTTATGAACAACGTAGGATAAGCAGGACAGAAAATGGATAGATGGTTATATGTTTTTTTGTTTAAGTGTCAAATTATTAACAGTTTCTTTTCCAGAATCTATTCACATCGATATCCAATGGGTTTTCTCAGAAGGTCACATGTTCAATATGGATATATCCTAAGCGAATGATACCACGTTCTTCTGCTACTAACAGTCAGGCCAGTGAGCTGTTTCATTTCTCCAAGTGATTAATTACTTTGTCATCCATCAATCTAAAACAGCATGAAATAGCTAGAGAGAGAGAGAGAGAGAGAGAGAGAGAGAGAGAGAGAGAGAGAGGAGAGAGAGCGGCCTGCAGAATGTAGCTGAAATTATAACACTGCAATGCCCATAGGGCTCATATTAATGAGGGTGCTAAGAAAGTTAACAATTCACATTAAATCCTAATGCATTCTTTAATTAATTAAGTGCTCGTCTATAAACATGCCATTCCGAATCTGGGCTAACAATGGCATATTAACGATTTATGTTTGGGGCATAACATATTTAAATGTCATTAATATGTTAACAGCATGATAAACATGTGTTCAGCCTCTATTAGCAGTAATAGCTGCTGTCTTGAGAAGAGGAGTAATAATTAAGGATGGCAACAAAAGCAGATTTCGAAAGCAAAGGGTAGATTTTTAGGCCATTTTATGGACAAAATGATAAATATATACTTGTTTGAATGGCGAATTTGATAAAAGATAATTATGCTTATGTTGAAATCACATACATTTCACATATGATCATAGGTTTATTTATTTGTCCATGTTAAGTTAATTAATTAGCAAAATTTCACATGAACATAAGAAACATGCAATGTGAAAAATTAAATAAATAACTAAAATTAAACATGAAAATAAATGACATGGAAAAAAATTTCTTGTGAAAATTAAAACATTTGCAAATTAAAAGAAAAACCAAATAAACATTTTGAAAAATCTTATGAAAAATAAATGCATCATAAAATGGATAATAATGTCAGGCAAAAATAAACAAAAATTAAACAACAACTGATGTGTAAAAAAAAAAAATGCACATAAATGTATGACCTGTAAAAAACAAAACACATTATTATGTGTAACAAAATTAATTGTGTGTGTGTGTGTGGGGTGGTGGAAATCATGGAAATAAATGAAACCATCTGGAAAAAATAACTGATAGGGCAAGAATCGAATAAAAAGAAATGAATTGTAAATTTAAATAATATAAGTAAATACATAAATAAATAAAAATAATGACACAAAAATGAATGAGGTGTAAAAAAAAAAAAAGTAAAAAGAAAGCAAAAATAAAAAAAATCTGAAAAAGTAATGATGCAGTGTGTAGAAACTGGGTGTAAATTTGAAATAAAGTGAGAGCACTTATGGTGTAATAGTGTACACATATGCGTATAGGAATGAACAGTGTATATTTGTATAGCGATTGTATATCTGTAGATATCATAGTTAACCAGATTGATTCTTCAGTAAAAGGTCGGGGTAAGATTACAGCCAACAAAGCAGCCTACACCACCCGTTCTGCCTCATAGTATAAGCAATAATTGTTCATTAACATTTCAGAAGGACATAGTTCAAAGTTACTGAAGGATAGAGTGGCTCTGAAATAAGGGTCAGTGCCTCCCTGATGTTCATTTCCCACCTACAGCTCAGATTGATCAGCGAGGCCGAGTCAGAACGCTTCTGCACGCGCTCAGTAGGAGTCTGGGCCTTTGACGAGAGAGCTAATCTCTAAGGTGCATTGCCAAAGTACAGAGGAATGAGAAATCAAACGGCGGGGAAAAAAAAAGTTTTAGAGGGAAATTATTTATGAAAAAAACACCCTCGTAAAACTTTGATAAGCCATGTGATGTCATTCCAGTTTTATGCCAATGTGATCGTTTATATGAAGGATAACATGATAGAGACTTTGGTTTGCTTTTCGTTTGAGGCTAATCTCTGCGGAATTATTCTTCTGGGTTCAATTCACAAGTATCACTTTATGCAGATCCAGCTCTATGGCTCGGAAGACCTATTTGGGCGAAATCCTGAAATGTTTTCTTCAAATCAATATAGACCCAGATACAATATTAATTACTGGAATGAAATCAAAGCCCGGGAAAAAAAAAAGTCATTCACTTTTTTTTTAATAGATTATCATCCTCTGAAATAGAAAAGGAGTATCACTAGTCATACTTTAATGCCATGCATCATCTCCAAAACACAAACAAAATGATAAACGAGTTTCTCTTGGTAGGCTTCTCACCATGATCCAGTTTAAGTCAGAATATTCATGCATGAGAAATTGAGAAATCTGTCTAGTCCTGATGCATTTCATAAATGAAGGGTGGATGTTTGGCTTCGAGAGTTTATAGAGATGGATTCTGGTTCAATTTTTGGCACGCTTTCTGACCCAAAGCTATAATCATATTCTTTATTGATTATTCTTTATTCTTACAAATAAAAATAAAGGTCAGATATTGAAGCAAATGCAGGTCAAATGCTTCAGTTTATGCTTACATCAAACATCAGAATGAAAAAATGTGATCTCCGTGACTGAGTTTGATGGTTGTTGGTATCAGTAAGTTTCCAAAACTGCTGTGTTAAAATGTTACACAAAATGGTGTGAAAAATGAAACCACTTCAAGTGAAACACCCTGGATTTAGCTTACAGGGTTTAGGTGACTGCTTGTAGCTGACAGGAACTCGAAAAATCACTCTTTATAACTGTGGTGAGCAGAAAAGCATCTCAAAATGCATAAAACGTTCACATTCCTGGCATTTGGTAGACACCCTTAACCCAAAAGACTTACAATTGATCTCATTTTACACAACTGAAAAATTGAGGGTCTTGCTCAAGGGCCCAGTGGTGGCAGCTTGGTGGACCAAGGATTCAAACTCACAACCTTCTGATCAGTAGTCCAACACCTTAACCACTAAGCTACCACATGTTGAACCTTGAGATGGATGAGCTGCAACAGAAGAAGATCACAGCAGGATACACTCCTGTCTGAGGCTATAGTAAGCACAGCTCATACAAACTGGCCAAATAAAAATGACCAAGCCAGAACCAGAATCTTCACTAAACCTTCTTTTTCACTGTATTTTGTTCAATACATTAAATTATAAGCAAAGAATTATTTCCCAGAGTCCAGAGAAAAGCCATAACCCCAAACACCAGCTTTCACCCTGGTCTGAACTATTCTTAGCTTCTGGCCATGAGAGACTCAGTCAGCTGTAAGAGCAGTGAAGTTTACTCATGAAGTCCATGGCCTCTGCTCTCGAACCCTCCTCTTCCTCCTCTTCCCCCCTTTTTCCTCCTCTTCCTCCTCTTCCGCTTTACTGTGCAGAGGGAGGTCCTGTTTTCTCTGGCCGCCTGTGGGACCTGCTCCTTGGGCTTTTCATCAGCTGCTGCTGTTGCAGTAATTTCATGGCTCATTGCAGGCGCTGAAAACCTTTGAAACTGCAAATGTTAACTTTTGCCTGGCCCCGAGCCATTTAGGAAGCGATTAATTCGGCAAACAGAAACGAGCCGGCTTTCTCTTCCCGAGCCGGCGCATCCTACCCCTGCTCCTCTTCGATCTGGATTTGCATTGGCAAGATAGAAGTGTAATGGCGGCTCCTGTTAATTGTGAGCTTTTTTTTCCTTTCGCTTAAAGGTGGATGTTAGTAGTAGAGGAGGAGGAGGAAGAAGAGGAGGAGGAGGAGGGGGAGAACACGGAGTGAGGAAGTTGTATAAAGTGCAAAACATGGGCGGTTGACTTTCTTTAAATGGTTTCAGAATGTGAATCATATGAGTTGCCTTTATTTAACAGCTAATTAGCAGCGGTTAGAAGGGCTACTTTAAAAATACACTTGAAAATTAGGAACTCAGCCAAATCAAAGCTGTCCTTCACAGAAATGTTGCTACAATACCAATCTAATTTCTGTAATACTAACATGTTTTTATTAATGAATAATAATGAATGAATAACATTAATAATAATTAATAATAAGTAAATGAAAAAAGAAAGAAAGAAAGAAAGAAGAAAGAAAGAAAGAAAGAAAGAAAGAAAGAAAGTGCCTTCTAAAGTTGCATATTAAAAAAATTGTCATTATATCTCTAGACTATATTCAGCCTCAGTATATCAACAATATACAGTGATTTATATTAAATTAATTAGATTTTATTTATTACTAATTTTAATGCCTTTTGTTTGTTGTCTTTTTCTCCATTAACATAGTACTTTTTTTTGTGTTGCCCTACAAAGCACCTTTTGTTTATATTTTTTTTATTTAATTTGCCTAGATGTATTTATTTTTAATTATTTTTTATTTATTGTAATTATTGTTGTAATAATTGTACTAATACACATTTAATTATATGATTAAGTATTTAATAATTTATTAAGTATTTCTAGTAATTGAGTAATACTAGTAATAATTTCATTAATAATAGTGGCTCATTTTTTATATATATTTTGAATGTTTTTATTTCATTTGCTTAGTTATTGCTACTATTTATTTATTTATTTATTTGCTTATTTGTTTGTCTCTTTTATTGTGTTATGGTTTTTTTTTTATTATTATTATTATTATTATTATTATTATTATTATTATTATTATATTTGGTTATTTATTTGATTTGTTTTGGGGGGTTTTCAGTGTTTTAATCTCCCAGTTACCAAAATGCAGCAGGAGTTATTTGGATGAACTCTATCAAACTGCCTTCATTACATCCATAAGAAATACTTACACCTTGCTGACTAACAGTTTAAAAGAGAAAGGTGAAAAATGGCGATGTTTTTTTTCTCCCTATATCCTCCCTCAGTTTCATAAAATGTGAGAGGTACGTTTACGGTGTCTCCTCAGCTCCCTCCAACCTCGGTAACCTTCATAAGTTGAAATTGTGAAGCTCCAGGAAACTGAAATCGATGATAAAGATCTGCGTGTTCTCGATCTGTGCTAGTGATCACACTCAGTAATTTACAATCATGTAAAAATGTCACACTTTTTATGGCAGTAACATCAAGTCAAGTGACTTTCCAAACAACCAGCAAGAAGTAAAAACTATATAACTATAAATACTCACTGGCCACTTTAATAGGAACTAGATTCAGGTCAGAGTTTACTGGCCAGACTGGTTTGAGCTGCCAAGAACGCTACGGTTACCACTTTTTCCAATTATTGTGAGCAGAAAACCAGCCAAGAACAGATACCTGAGGCTACAATGGCCAAAGGATCACAAGTAGACAATTAACTGAAGCTCTTAACTTGTATTTTAATGAAATAAATAAAATAACATCAATCAACATCAGCATTTAATAATAATAAAAAAAAACACACACACACCCCATGTGTGACAACAGTGTAATAGACCACTGTTGTATATCCACACAATGAAACGCATTAATAAGATGTAACACGTCCTCCAGGCAAGCGACCAATATTGCTGTACGTTAATAAAGTCAAGAGAGTGCCATTGTTTCTGTAATTAGTGGCTGGTGCTATAAATGAAGTGTCAGTATTGAAGCACTTCTGTCAACAAACACTTGGTTTATGTCCAACAACAATTGTTCTGTTGTCAAGACTGTATTACACTCCTCAGCGTGTGAAATGTTACATTACACTTTATTAGAATGTGTAACTCTTAACCCTCCTGCATACATACTCATGATGTTACACTTTATTTGAATGAACTCATTGTTGTCGATAGATTGTTTAATAAATATATTAAATATAGTTCTTCCCATAGCATGAGAATATTTTCTAGTAGAAAGCGTCCATGTGGCCTTGGTTTTTGTTTGTATATTTGGATTAGATTTATAACCGTTTGATTGGGATTATTGGATGGTTTATGGTGCTGGAATTCAATATCATGAAAGAAAGGACAAAATGTCTTTTTAAGAAAAGGCTCAACTCCTAGCACGTAAGTCTGTAGATATGTCTGAGGTCTGAATACATTATGAATTCATTTCACTTTGCATTTAGGACAAAAAGACATTTTTTTTCTCCTCATTTTTGGAAAGTAAGCAGTCACGTTATTAAAAATATATATTTTTAAATTATTGATTAAATTCAGCCCCAGCATATCAACAATATACAGTCATTAATTTTTTTTTTTTATTTGTTTTTATTTATTATTATTATTAATGCCTTTTGTTCTTTTTTTCTACATGAACATATCCATGTAATCTGTGTTTTCGAGCACTTTTTGTTCACGTTTTTAAATGACATTTTTTTTTCTTTTTTCTTCTTTATTATTGGAGCAATTAAAGCAATTTTTTTTATTTGAAAAATGAGTGATATTACAATTCTGAATATGATTACTATTGAGGAAATAAATTTAAATCACTGACTCCTAACACATTGTAAGACATAACAGTACGATTGGCTAGGCCCATGATATTTTTAATTCCTTCCTTTACAATTCTCTTTCTCAGAGTTTTCTAAGCACTTTGTTATGAGTGATAGGGAATGAGAGGGAAGGAGAGAGCGAGGGAGTGCAGTTAGCCATGTGAGGCACAGAAGGCATAGGATTGGCTCGCCATCCCCCCCAGCTGTGCACCTGCATTCTGGCACTCTGCAACACCAAACCTGACGCGAGAGCTAATTCTCCATCGCCAGCTTCATTAATTTCCCTGCACCAGGACATCCACCGTTTTGACAGCATAACATATAGCAGGTTGTGTTCGAAAACCTGGCTTTGTTCGAGACGGTCCAAAAATAGTGCACGAAAAAAACTTTCCGTTTTTTTTTCTCTTATATCATGTCGGGGTTTTGTGAACGACAACTTATAGAGCGTTTGAGGACACGCTTGTTAACAAACACACGTTGATGTACAAGCATGTGCACTCCTCCATGTAGTGGCAAGTTTTTCACCGAGCCTCTTCGACTCCCGCAGACAGATTTTAATGGGAGACAAATTTGCATCACAAGACCGCAACGATGCTCGAGTTTGACAAATGAAAGGGCCCATTTGGGATTTGCTGGGATCTGCCTCACTCGTCATAATGAGCAGAAATTCAACCATTAGGATGCAGCCACCATAACAAACTGTGCACTGCTTCTGCAATACATTTGAATTAGCTGGGTTTTTTTCCTGTACAGCTAATTCTCATCTACTTGTCAAAAACGTGTTGTTCTCATCAATTTTTTTTGTGGGGGGGAGGTTTGAAAATATTTGACAGATTGCTCGTTAGTTTTGCTATCAAAAACAATCCGACAATCTGGTTCTTCATCAAGTCACAACTCTGGAACAATTGTTCCTCCGACAATGAGCATGTGCTATATACGTGGATGTGCTAGATTTCTGTTAGGAATCGAAGGAGTAAAAAGAAAGGCTATAAAAAGGTGAGAAGCGGTTCCCATATTAAGAGTTCGACGGTGGGAAATAGAAGGCCAAGTGCATATGAGTCACACATGCACTTCCGCTTTGTGTTTTAACAAGCGAGGGCAGCATGTGGGAAACGGCTGTTTCCTTACCTGGCCGGCCAATAAGCACATCTGCATCCGTTGTTAGTGTGGCCATCCAGCAATCTCCACACCATTAATTGCTCTGGAAGCCACTGAAGTCACGAGCTCAGACACTGGCCAGCCGTCCCTGTGCGCCGCATTTCTTCCCTCCTTATCAGAAAGCTCCCACATGTCCTGGCTCTAAGGCTAAAATAAAAAAAAAGGCAGATAATATTGTCTTAATTGCATCCCTGCGACAACTACGTCCGACGGCCAAACGCATCAAATTAAATTTCGTCTTGGTCCAGCGAGAGTGGAGTCGAGGTCTTATATTTCCATTGCAGGTACACCGTGTGATAAACAACGGAACGAAAAGAGTAATTACGGGGGAGGAGGGAGGGAGGAATTACATCAGAAATTAAGGAAGTAGTGAAAGGATTATTCCTTAAATGAGTTTTGAGGAGAGCATTAAAAAAGGCCATTAACGCCATACCGAGCAGGTGGTACACTTTGCCGACCAAAACGAAGCAAAACAAATGCAAAACAGATGAACAAGGGAATAAAAAAAAAAAATCCTAATCATCTGAGTTACTTTTTCTCCCTTTCTTTATCAGGCATGCATCACATTTTCAGGTAATCACATGCCACTCAAAATGGGGCTTCATTTTATTTAGATTCTTGGGCTTTGTATGATAAATTAACATGTCTGCAGGGTGTTGTAATGATTCATATTCACATTATGATAACGCATTTGCATTAAAAAATATAGATATCGCTTTGTCAATCTTGCAGGACAGAATGGAAGCCATTAAGGCTACAGGTGGAAGGTGGAGGAGAACAAAAGAAAGGACGAGAAAGCGTCGAATATGATGATTGTTTGCACCGTGTTTTGATTTGCATGAACACGTCTATGTGATGTCTGTGTGTAATGTGCCGGCTTAATGAATAAATATTTGCACCCATTACTAGAGCTGGAGTTTCCAGCGCTAGCAGAGGTCATACAGGAGTGAACCAGTAGCTGAATGGGTTAAAAGGATAAAGGATGATGATAAAGGATGATGATATTGCCGATGAAGATGCAGCTTTAGAAGCTGATCTGTTTGAGCAGAATGTAGATATGATGAGGCAATAATTAAACTAAAAGACTAAAGAGATGAAGCTAGGGATAAACATCACCATCAGCAGGTTGTCCAGTGGCATTGTGGGTAATGTAGGAGATTTGAAATGTAGGAAAGTGAAAATAGACCAGTTTAATGTTGATTTTAAAAACTAGGTTTCAGTATATCTTGGATGCCACTGAAGGTCAAGTTTTGCAATCTATTAAAAAAATAATCCAAGATGTTAACCAGTTAGACTTCGTGGTAATTTCAGGGGAAGACTTTAACTCCTTACCAAAATATCAATTGAAGAATTACTGTCACATTTACATTACAATGAAATCCTTTTTTCACATATCCCAACGTTGGAAGTGCCCCAGAGATGAAAGGGTCAGGGGCTTTATTCAGGAGTCCAACAGGGGCAGCCAGGTGGCACTGGGGCTTGATCTTCCAGTCAACATCCTCAAGCCTTAACCAATTGAGTTATCACTATCACTTTTCTCCTGTAACTTGTAATTTCCGATTTTTTCCAAATTCATTATTTATCCTAGATCCAACCTTTCTATTCTTCCTTCCTTCCTTCCTTCCCTCCCTCCTTCCCTCCCTCCCTCCTTCCGTCCCTTCCTCCCTCCTTCATTCCTTCCTTCCTTCCTTCATTCCTTCCTGACTTCCTTCCTTTCTTCCTGCCTTGCTTCCATCCTTTTTCCTTCCTTCATTCATTCCTTCCTTCCTTCCTACCTTCCTTCCTTCCTACCTTCCTTCCTTCCTGACTGCCTTCCTTCCTTCCTTCTTCCCATCCTTTTTCCTTCCTTCCTTCCTTCCTTCCTTCCTTCCTTCCTTCCTTCCTTCCTTCCTTCCTTCCTTCCTTCCTTCCATACTTTTCCTTCCTTCCTTCCTTCCTTCCTTCCTTCCTTCCTTCCTTCCTTCCTACCTTCCTTCCTTCCTACCTTCCTTCCTTCCTGACTGCCTTCCTTCCTTCCTTCTTCCCATCCTTTTCCTCCTTCCTTCCTTCCTTCCTTCCTTCCTTCCTTCCTTCCTTCCTTCCATACTTTTCCTTCCTTCCTTCCTTCCTTCCTTCCTTCCTTCCTTCCTTCCTTCCTTCCTTCCTTCCTTCCTTCCTTCATTCCATCCTTTTTCCTTCCTTCCATCCTTCCTTCCTTCTTTCCTTCCTTCCATCCTTTTTCCTTCCTTCCTTCCTTCCTTCCTTCCTTCCTTCCTTCCTTCCTTCCTTCCTTCCTTCCTTCCATCCTTTTTCCTTCCTTCCATCCATCCTTCCTTCCTTCCTTCCTTCCTTCCTTCCTTCCTTCCTTCCTTCCATCCTTTTTTCCTTCCTTCCTTCCTTCCTTCCTTCCTTCCTTCTTCCTTCCATCCTTTTTTCCTTCCTTCCATCCTTCCATCCTTCCTTCCTTCCTTCCTTCCTTCCTTCCTTCCTTCCTTCCTTCCGTCCATCCTTTTTCCTTCCTTCCTTCCTTTCTTCCTTTCTTCCTTCCCTTCTTCTTCCCTTTCTTTCTTTCTTTCTTTCTTTCTTTCTTTCTTTCTTTCTTTCTTTCTTTCTTTCTTTTTTTTTTCTTTCTTTCTTTCTTTCTTGATAAAGGATCGGATGACCCATGAACATCTCTCCTGTCTAATATTATTTTCATCTTGATCTGATCTGAGAGCAGCTGATGTTTTATCGTTGATTTTTTATTTTTTTTTGCCCCTGAAATTTTTTTTCCCAGTCTCCAAACAAACCTCTTTAAATTAGAGTCCTGGCTCAAATCTTTTCCTCTCATCCTCCAGGCATTTCAAATAATTTACTAAGCTGGGATTAATAATTCCTAAGGCAAGAATAAACAAAAAAGTATCACAAAAAATAATAATTAAACATTATCAAGGTAAAGGCTAATTGGAGGCCGTCAGAGCTTCTACACCGATGACTCTGAAAGCAGGGTTAAGCCTCAGATTTTTATTTCCCTCCTTTTCTGGGAGAATGTATTACCTTTTTCATTCAAATCTACTATTGTTTGAATTTTGAACTTGATTGAACATTTCATTACCGAAATTAATTAACCTCTTCATGATGGAGTGATTAGAGTGATTAACTCATGAAATGTAACAGTATTTAGCACACTAGAAGTTTTTTTTCCTTTTTATTTTATTATTTGACTTTATTATTTTATTATTAATTGAATTATTTTTGTTATTTTGCTGAATCTACAGGAAGTAATTTATTAGGCTGGGAAGTGTTAGAGGATAAAATTAATTTTTTTTAATCAATAACTTTTTTAATCATGTCATATAAGTTTGAGTTTTGAGTTTCTTCTCAAACCAAGCAAATCAAACCAAGCAAAAATCTCAATGCTGTCTCAGTGCACACAATGTTTTGTGTAGTCACATGACCCTGTTAAATAAATTTATTGGTCACACTTATGCTATTTTGAGAACAAATGTGGGGGAAAAAAGGAAATATAAATCCATGGACCTTGTTTGTCAATGATTTAGTAATGCTGTTTGAACCATTAAATTTATAGAATATAGAGAACAAATGATTTTTAAAAAAAAATTAATAAATAAATTCTAAATAAAAAAGTAAAACAAAAAACAGACAAAATTTAAATAGATTGGTTTGTAATACAAATAATCTATCTATGTTTATATCCAGCTTGATAAATGAAGCCCACAGTGATTACAACCTCCACTGTGTGTGTGTGTATGTTTGTATGTATGTTCTTCCTGTGCTAAAAAAAAATAATAATAAAAAATTTAAAAAATGCTTGAAGTTGGAAACGATCGATATCATTATTAATTTAAAAAAAAAATTATTTTACTGTATATCAATCTGTAATGTAGACGTGGGCATGGCTTAATTATGTATGACCAGATTGTGGCATACAGAGCATTCGTGTCAAAGTTTGATACACTGATTGGTTACGCATTGTTTTCTTCTGAAACAAGAAGTATTATTCATGACATTATTCACCCTACAGAATGGGCATTGGTGGCTCAGTGGTAGGTTTCTTGCCTACTGTGTGGAAGGCCTGGGTTCAAACCCCAGCCACTGGATACAGTGCCAGTCCCAAGCCTGGAAAAATGGGAGGGTTGCATCCGGCATAAAACCTGTGCTAAGTTGTTGTGCGGACCAGTTGGTCTGTTGCGGTGACCCGAAACAGGGAGCAGCCAAAAGCAACTTCTATTCACCCTATGGAATATGTTCACATCCATTTTTTTTTTTTTTTTTTTTTTTTTTTTGCTTGACCTTCCCACTGGCACAAATCTTTAAGCGCTTGAACATTGGGTTTTATTCATTTTAAAACTCCAATTTTTGTTCCACGGCTACAATGAAATGATGTGACAAGTATGCTGGCATGAGAGGCCGGACATTCCAGTGAGATTTGATGGGTTAATCAGTGAAAAGCCACTAAAACTGAATAGCTTGCTGTTAGAGGGACTGCTCTTCTAAAATAAATCTAAAAATATAAAAGCTGAGGTTTTGTGATAAATGCAACAATACAACTATGATAGAGATAAGGATAGAGATTTCAACAAGCGGCTCTGAAGTAGAACACAGATACACTTATCTCTGTCTCTCTCTCACTCTCTCTATCTCTCTCTCTTAGTCAGTGACTCGGCTGTACCTGGATCTAGGGGAAGTTCATTCTTTCTTTCTTTCTTTCTTTCTTTCTTTCTTTCTTTCTTTCTTTCTTTCTTTCTTTCTTTCTTTCTTTCTTTCTTTCTTTCATCCTTCCTTCCTTCTTTTGTTTATTTTTTCCTTCCTTCCTTCCTTCCTTCCTTCCTTCCTTCCTTCCTTCCTTCCTTCCTTCCTTCCTTCCTTCCATTCTTCCTCCCTCCCACCCTCCCTCCCTCCCTCCCTCCTTCCTTCCTTCCTTCCTTCCTTCCTTCCTCTCTCCCTCCCTCTCTTCCTTCCTTCCTTCCTTCCTCGCTCCCTCCTTCCCTTCCTCCCTCCCTCCCTCCCTCCCTCTCTGCCTTTCTTCCTTCCTTCCTTCCTTCCTTCCTTCCTTCCTTCCTTCCTTCCTTCTATATTCAGTGACTGCAAGACCCGTGAACATCTCTCCTGTCTAATATTATTTTCATCTTGATCTGATCTGAGAGCAGCTGATGTTTTATCATTGATTTTTTTTACCCTCTTCAGTGAAAAGCCACTAAAACTGAATAGCCTGCTGTTAGAGGGACTGCTCTTCTAAAATAAACCTAAAAATATATAAGCTGTTTTATATAAA